>JAWWEN010036367.1:0-14096 GCA_035582955.1 Sycophila texana | reverse complement strand
TATGTATATATCTAAGCTATTACTACCGGTCTTTGAAAATTCCACTTTTTTACTTGTACATTAACTCTCATTTTTGAAAAAAGTAACCTTTTTTATAGAATTACGTAACTCCCACGGAAGTTAATAATGTTATATAAAAAAGGTGTAATACATGCGAGAGTTAAGCTTTTTTATCGCTATAAAAAATTTCTATAGAAAAAAGCTTGAGATTACTTACCAATTCAGAGGGCATAGTATTGCAAGACCTGAGCGGTAAGGTATATGTGACAGGAGTTGGCTGACTCCTGTATTCGTGCAGGCATGAACTATTTTTCGACAGACCTCTTGGGTACACGAGGCCGTGAAAATTAGTATTGCCTTCTGTCGATATGTGTACGATTATCGATTCGCTGGCACACTCGATTTGAACGGTGCTGGCGATTGCCGCTGTTGCTGTAAAGAAAAATACATATTTATTGTGTTCTTTGTTAATCAACAATACCCTACGTTAAAACTAAAAAAAATCAAGAAAAGCTGTAAAATGTGTCCAGACAGTTCAATGGAAAAGAATATTATTTTCCTTTCAAGTAAATTCTTTATGTCTCTTCCGTTGGAAGACATTAGAAGACACGGACGTCGATGATTCACCGGGTCTTTTAAAGGCAAAGAAAGAGTGTCGAACCCCGAGTCGTACTTCATTATAATCATTTGCACACACAGCGTTCAAATACCTACTTCCGTTACTCTGAGAAAAAAGTCCTCTCTTCAAAAAGTATTATAAAAATTACTATCTGCTGCAGTAATGTAACCATGTGTACTGAAGTCTGAAATAAAAATTACCTTATTCTATAATAAAATTTGTGAAAATATAGTAAATTTTGCTGATGTAAAAAAAAGATTACTTCGAATACTGTCCAGCAAAATTTATTGAATTTATGAAAAAGTTCATTTATACAGAGTATGGCAATTTTTAACTGAAGATTCAGTCTTCGGTCACGTTCCCAGAAAGATATTATAATTTTTATAACACTTTTTTCTCAGTGTAGGTTTCCTAAAGGCACGCCTATGATTTAAATTAATAAAAGAATTCAAGTATGTGGGCCTGTAGATATACATTGGGCAAATAAAAATACATTTTAGTAAAAAGCTATTATTTTTCTATTAAAAAAAAAAAATTGTTTAAAGTTATAATTTTTTAATTTTAAGAGGATGCAATGATCTTAGACTAAGTTTCTTGTATGTTGGTATAATTAACACACAATCTGCGTGTTATTCTATTTTGATACACGAAATATGTAAATTTTTTTAACCGTGATCTAATAATAACCGGAGTCGTTTCGTTTGATCTTAAAACGATAGATATTACAGGAGACAATTAAAATCCAATCCTATGAAAATACATTGGAAAAATTGGAAATAAAGATTTTCAAATTCAAACATTGAATTTGCAAATAAAATGTCTTATTGTGATCGTCTTGTAAAATAAGCGAATGGAAAGGAAGGCACTACAGGGTGCTGCAGGTATTTCCAGCCGCGTCGGAGCAGATAATTAAGCCCGAGGCCTAATTAGAAGGAAGGTCGCTCTCGCTTCTGAACGAAAAGCAGCTGTTTTCACGCGATACCGACTTCCAGACTCTTGTGCAAGAGCCCAATTGCGAGGCGGGATTCTAGCGGTGGGAGAAAAACGGAGACTTTATCGATAAGCTCAGATCTCTTTTCTGGATCCTCATGCATATTTCTCAAAGCAACCGAAGTCTCTGTAACGAGTGAACAAGTTTCCATCCCATCATTCTTCTTCGTGGATAAATGCATCGTCACTCGAGAAAAAGAAGCAATCAGTTCATTTCTGCATTTCTATTGCCATTCGAAACAATTGGCTAAACCATTGGTTGCGTAATAATATGTATAGATACAAGATAAAACAATTACAGACTCCGTGAAATAAAAAAAAGGAGAGAGAGAGAGAAAAAAAAAGAAATACTTTCTATAAGGACTAAATTTGAGGAATGAAAAGGAAAAGAGAGATCAGCCGGAGGATAATCTCTAAAATCTAAGGGAGCCTATAAAGGTGTACAATCTCACAAGGACACCTGCACGCCACGTCTTACTCATCTTCGTCGAATTCTCGCAGTCAAGCCTAATCTTTTGTTCGTTCCTGCTATCTACTCTTTTTTCATCTCTACAACGACCTTTGCGTACCGATGCGTAGCGTTGACGTCATTCTTACATCAAGACAGAAAAATTTTTTCGAATGCCTGCGATGACTCGCGTAGAGTTTTTTTTTTCAAACTGATATTTTCTTAAGCAGCATCTTCCTAATTTTATTAGATCCTATAATATGGAAATTTGGGAGAAGACTTAAACATTTCTTCATCGAAACTGCCTGCCTGGCACGAACGGCTTGGCCTCCACGTAACGGAAAGCGTCAGTCAGAAAGCCAGCCGCCGGAAGTCTGGCCAGTCGCCTTCGACGCGTCTCACGTCGAGCGTGTCCGGTCGACTAGCCACTCGCGTGAAATTTACACAAGCCGTATTCTCGGGATAGGAAGTATTACTCGTCTTTTACCTTGCCTTTTTGCATAGCCCCGCTCTCTTTTTCTTTGTCTTTCTTCCTATTTTAAATCCAAGTTCACAAACAGGATTTTTTTTAAGAATTAAAACAGTTGCTTTGTAGGGGCAATGAGTACGTCCATTTTTCGTGTGCGGAGGCAAAATTAACATTAAAATTTACAATAAAGTGGATGTAAAAATAAGTACAGTAGATTTAATTTTAATTCTTGCATAAAGCGAGTTTATCCTTCGATTCTTAGAGCTTGTACTACAGGAAAACATGAAACAGTAGATTTAGCTGTAAAATGGCAAGTTAATTTTACTTTTTTTAAATATGCTGAAACAAAAAAAAAAAAAGAATATTCAAAATTGACTTTCTATAGTAATGTAAAATCTACATTATGTTTTGAAACGTCAAAATATCTTTAAAGTGTATGCAATATCTACTTTTCAAAAGAGGAGATTCTACTTTTAAAATGTAATATTAACTTTTCAAATAAATTGTTATTTTTACAGTTAGAAATGTTAATTTGACCGTTTTAGCGCTGCTGTTCATGCTTTTTCTTAATTAGTTAATTTTGTAAGTGAGAAGTAATAGCAACTACAGTTTTATTCTTTCCGTGTAATTTTTAATGCGAAGTTTTTCTCATTGTCTAGGCAACAAATGTGCAAGCTTCACACTAAAATAAAAACAGAATTTAACTAATACTCTTTAATGGACTCATTACGGAGCTTCGTGCTGCCAGTGTAGCCCGAAGGTAAAATTTCGAAGGCAGTCTTTTCAGCCTCCCTTCCTGTCATTAGTGAAGGATCCATCGCGAGAGTACATCCTTCACTGCGGCAAGGGACAGTTATAATAGCCGCAGTCGCACTGCGGGAATTAGAAAAAAGCGCGCTGCACTCGTGCTGCACGCGAGACCATAACGGAACGGCGAGAAGCCTCTTCCAGCAGCGTTACAAATTGCCTGTCTAATGTCTATTAGCAAGGAGCGAAGCTCCTTCGAAATTTCTTTTAAAATCGACTATATACATATAGCTACTTTTTTCGTGAAATAAACATTTTTATCATTACTTGCTGCTTTACTTGTTCGTGATGGATTTTAAATTGAATGTTTGTGCATGATGGCAAGATGTTGTGAAGCATTTTAAGAAGGAACTGAATTGGTTAAAGAATAAAATTCGATCTGATATTTGTTTTTACTATTTTAATTTGATTAATGATTAGAGGAATTACTGTTTCTTTATAATTTTATTAAAAGTCAATGTAATAATAATCACCAAGTTTTAAACTTTTCTATTTAATCTAAAATTTATTTTAAGTAAGGTTGTTTATAAAAAATATAAATGCTGTTCTAATTGATATCGTAACGTCAAAAATTTGAGAGCGCGAAGCGCAGGAACTTTGCTAGTGTAGTTTTTTTAAATGGATGCGCGTGTGACGCAATTCCTTTTCCTGCAGAGAAACTCAAAGAAAAGTCTGCAAGAAGTAGAAAATTGTAAAATTTTTTATCAGCTATCGCAACCAGAGCAGAATTTTAAATTGATACACATCCTACTAGCTTGTACCATTGACTTTTCCCTACTTCTAATTTTTGCAACATTTTTTATAAAAAGAAGCTGCAGAAAAATAATGCAATGCTATAGAGGAACTCGCCAATCGTCTTTGTGCAGGTATTTTGCATATACATAATTAAGAAACGTACAGAGGCACGCTATTGTCCCGAACCGACGTTGCGGCTCGCTGCTGTATTACAAAAGCTGCAGATGCTCATGTAAGTAACGCAATTCTACGTGCGGGTAGTCGTTCGTGTTCGCTCCTGAAATGGCCATTGAATAACGCGCGAATTAATTATTTACTTTGAGCGAATCACAGAAATTCGGTTGACCAGTGAAAAAAAGCTCTTCATTGATATGCTAATTCTTTTACAGACGAGAAAATCGCTCTTGCGTTCGCGAAATATAAATTTTAAATTTCTGTTCACACTCTTCTCACATTGATGTTAAAGTTAAAAATAGCATTCGTTAATAATTTGTTATATCTGTGGTCTAGAGGAAAAAATTAATCCAGTTTTTCAAGAAATTATTGCACATATATATAATGATATTAGAATATTGGAGGTACCTCATTGGCTTAAAATATCCACGTTAATGGAAAAAGTTACTGTTTATAATTATTAATGAAAAATGTAATTGTCAAGGATCAATCAGTTATGTATTTTTAATAATTTATTTAAAAGTAAATGAAATCATCAATCAATTTTTTTGCTGACATGTGAACGCCTTTTGTATTGCAGTCTAATCAATTAATTAAACAATTAATTAATCAATAAATTAATCACCTGAATGGTTGCCTGAGGAAGCAGTCGAAAAGAAAGTGGAACTTATCTTTATAAATATTATTAATTGCAAGGAGCTAATAATGACACATAATATTTCGTATTCATAAATTTTGTAAAAATAAAAATTGGTTCAGTATATTCAGTCGCAAGTTTTTGTTGCCTTTATCAACATATTTGATAATTATGGTGTTTCGTTTTGAGGTTTGCGATGCAAGAAGGTAAAAAAAGACTTTTGCGAAAAAAAAGGCCAAGGATCAGTATTTGCAGGTCGGGGCAATTTTGATCAGAGTAGAATAGAACGCGTGCAGAACGGCTCGCGGAACTTAACGGAGAATCTGCGAGGCACTGCACTTGGCAAGAATTTGGTGCTGGTAACGGGTTACCGCGAGTATGTCATCGATTCTCGAACCGTGTGCTTGGAATTTTCTTAACGAGAGTTTGCAAGTGTACGAAGTGCACCTTTAAAAAGACTGTTACAGAGATATACTGCTGGTCTGTGCGAAGCCTCAAAATCTTAAACTCTACTTTTGAACAAATTTCTGCGAGCAGCTACCAGTGGGTGTACTAATTGTCTGTTTCAAATATAAAATGACGACTGAAAGTGATTATTACCATTCGAAGAAAAATTATTGCATCAAAAGATAGAAATAAATTTCGAACGATAGAAAGAATCTCATTCTGAAAATTATAATACATGTAGAGTTTTTGATGATTGTATGCTTCAAAGGATACTATGTGTAAGGAGTATAGTGGCATAAAAATATTACACTGTGAAAAATATTAGGAAAATTTGCTACAAATTCTTGGACGTGGAGAGCAGACTTGAAACATGAAAAATAATATCCTGAATTTTAATAATTAAATTAATTTTATAGAAAAACTACTTCAAGTAAAAATTACTGCAACTATAGCAGTTTTTATCATAAAATTAGTAAATTTACGAATAATTACAGTAATATTTCTCACATCTTCAGTGCATCCCCATCTCAAAAAAATTTATAGAACAATTTTTTCCAGATAGCTTTTCTTCGTGTACTCGCACCAGCAGTCAAAATCAATGATTTCTGCATGATTTCCTTATTCTACTGGCCTCTGGGAGAACATCCTTAATTAAAAAGCGAAGGAGTATCGAACTAAAAGATAAGCGTTGCATTATTATACTATGCATGAGAATCAGTTAAAGTAACGGATCATGGTATGTAGTTAACGCAACAGCCCTGCAAGCGTCTTTAGCCGTGTTATGATCTTATTAAACAGGATAGTTTGCCTCCTCGCGCTTGGCTTCCTGTTTATATGCAAAGATCCTCCTCATGCGGAAGGCTAACAGTTTTAATTGATGCGAGCAGCTGAACTATACACAACGGCTGAGATTAATTACGAGCTTCATTAGCTTTCCCTACAATTTAAACCTTTTTTTCTTCTTGTTACTTTTAATCTACCTTTTCTAAGCTTTAGCTGTCTATCTACGTACTATGCTGGAAAAATAAACATTTTAGAGGAAACAATCTTTATTACTTCACTTTATTATTTTTGCACAATATTATTGTTTCATATTTTTTGTAATACCTTTTGTTAAAATGAAAATTATAAATTTAGCAGAATAACTTTTGGCAATGTGTATTTCAAGTTTGTAATAAGTAAGTAAGCAATAAGTTTTATTTCCGTAACCGATTTCACGAAATCAAAACGAAACCGTAGTCCATCAGCTCAAATTTTCATTTGATAAGCTTCTAAAATTATATTGATCAACACTAGCGAAATTTCAGTTGTAAAACAGGTTTGTCTGCATTGCGCAGATCTTTATCAATTTTTTTTCTTTATTTTAGTACGGCATAAACGAAAAAATCGATATTTATGCAAATGAGCAATTGCGAATCTTTTTTATATTGTACAATTTAAAAGATAAAATATTTTTTATACTGGTACGTATACTTTAAAGTAAAAAGAAGATCATTCTATTAAGAAAATTTCTATTATAGAATAATAAAATATTTTCGCACGACTGTGAAAGTCGCCTTTATAATTAGGAGTTAAGTTTAAAAGACCGCCTTCCCCACGCATTCTCGACGTTTTTTTAAGAAGAGCTGCAAAAAGTTTCACTGTTTATTCATTATAGTACTTTTTTTCTTGGATAAATATTATCGTTGAAAAAGTCGCCCCACGTTATTTTATAGTTTTCACCTTATTTTCTTTATCTGAGGAATAAAAAAAAAAAAAAAAAAAAAAAAAGAAATGGTCGGGAAGAGTGTTGCAATGCTACGTTTACTTGGTTTAAAACGATGTCGGAGCAACTTTCATTCTCGTTTTGCTTCGTGAATCGCGCATAATACTATCTTCATTCATTTCAATTGATCTGCAGAGCCCATCTGCTTTTTCTTTTTCACCGACGCGGACAGATGTAGGTCGCACAATTACGGAGCGATGGAAAATACTTTTTTTTGTCTTTAACAAAAACTTTTCTATTGTTTGGGAAGATCCTTTGCCACGTGTAATTCATCCGGCAACCGCAAGGAAAATGACCTTGAAAATCGTTGCGCTTTCAGCGTGATTACATTGGTAAAGAAATTTCTCTAACAAATAAATTGAAGTGTTCTGAAGAATTTATGTACAAATGTATACATGAACTTTGGTTAAAGTTCCCTTAAAAAATAAATAAAACATAATGAACAACCAAAGATATTTTATAGTAATGGATCACGAATGAAGTTTAGTACTTGTGTATATAGTTATGGGCTTTCAGTGTTTTCACCCTGGTCGCTCGTCTTAATAGAGAAACGGTAACAATTATTTTTTATCTAAAAATGTTAACAACTTAGTACTAATATTTCAAACAACATTTTACAATCTTTTATTTATTATTTCATCGTGTTATGGTTTTAATTTGTATTATTACAGTCGTCAAATAACTCTTAAAATATTAATAAATGTATTTTAAGAGTTATTTGATTATAGTAGATGAAACGTTGAATATAACGTTGAAAATCAACTTCGATGTTGATAAATCCTTGATTTGTATGGATTTTATATGTTTATTTCAAGATTTTACAAAAATTTATATTCAATGTTGATTTATAACGTTGACTTCAACAGTTCTTAAACGTTTGTTGTAAATATATTGATTTGCAACATTAATTTCAACTTTCTTAAAATTTCACCAACGTTAAAAATTAAGATTGATAATCAACTCTGAAAATTAACGTTGAATCTTGAATAAACATTGAAAATCAAGCCAACCGTAGGGTTAATGAACGACTATTATCTTTTATAAAGAATGATAGTAAAATTAACTAAAAATTGCTTTTCGTATAATAAATGAACATTGCATCCCTATAATATCAAGAATAAAAGATAAATTAATATGACTTTTCCTAATTTACTTCTTATTCTGTATTCACACGTTTTCACGTGCATTGTCTTACAAAAGATAAAAACTTGACGAATGCATCGCTGTTATAAAAAAGCTTCACGATTTCACAATTATCATGCGTGAATTTATTTTCCGTTACTTGTCTTTCCGAATGTGTTAATGCGGTATTTTTATATTATTATATATAAATTTCATGGTTACTTACAGGTAGGTAACGGTGCTATCTGCGCCGCATGTGTCGTGCTGTGCCTCGCCATCGTCACCTAAAATTCAAAATATAAGCATCATGACAATGACTTCATAATCCTATTGTAATAAATACATGGCTAAGTAAAAGTTATTAAACTAGAAAATAAATAATCCGGTGCAGACAAATGAAGAAAATAACAGTGTAAATTAAAACAAACTTAATATTTTATTATATGATTTTCAAATTAAAGATTTTAATTGTGAAGATTTTTTTACATCTTCACTAATGACAATAGAGCGATATTTTAAATGAAAATGTATTAAATTATTAATTAATAATTTATAAAATTGTTTATAACAGTTAATTATTTTTTTTACTTGGCTCTTTTTGTATCTAAAAATAATTTTGATTATGCATCTTTGTCATGAATTTTTTTTCCTATATACCGATATATTTCTCGAGAGAACACTAAAACCTAAACGAGTCAGTTGTATAATAGGTGCTAAGTGAACGAGGTATAACGGGAAGGAGAATAACGCAGAATTATGGGGTATGTACTATGGACCAGCCCATTGAAACGTTACATTTCACACAGGAAATATCTTGGTGAAAAAATTAACATTTTTATTCGAAAAATTAATTAAGCTTTTTTGAAAATTAATTTTTTAGCAGCTAATTACATAAAAAAAGTCCCTGAAAGCAATAAGAGATTCGTAACAGGGAGTAAAGTGATTCTCTCTCGATGTGAATCGAGAATAAGAATTGCGTGCACGGACGAGTATAATCGCAAGGACAGGCGACCACGTATTCACATCCAACGAGTTGTTGGAGAAGCCGATGCCACTTTTATTTTCACTTCGGACCGTTTTTGGAATCGAGGCGACTCTCGGGTATTACGCACGATTACACATCGGTCGGACAGTTCGACCTCGGTCTCGCCAGCTCTCACTCCTCCGCTGCGACATTGTCATTTTTGCATTACTGCACCAGAGCTCCCTCAAGATTCCTATACATAAAACGACTTTGATCGCACACTCAATTCTAGAAAAAAATTGCAAAAAAAAAACAATTCTAGCTTTAATTTCTTCAATTTATGCTTATTTTTTTTTCAATAAATCAATTTGAGCAATTTAAAAATGTTATTCGTTCATTTTAAATTGTTTTTGATTAATATTTATAGAATTTCCCAGTTACGTTTACGTGTTGATATATGTAAACTTATCATTATAAGAACTTTTTATTTTAGTATGTTTCAGAAATAAAAATAAATAAAAAAAAATGACAAATCGGATGGGTAGTATATGCATAGATCAAGATTAAAATAAGAAAAACTCATTAGGAAGATGTCCTGAGTTAGAATCATTAAAGAATTTCTTTCGCTCGTGCAAAAATATACAAAAAACTGAAGATAAATGATAAAGATATTTTAAGCTGATGAAGGCAAGCTCACTAACTCCGCCGATCAGGCAGCAACCAAGTGCCAATATTCCGCACGTAAGTGAAAGGTAGTCGTTAATCACGAGGCTATTCTCTTTTGTGACGTTATATCACTAAAAGCATACGGTGCTGCGTGCCGCACCTTCCTTTTCTTATTCTATTCCGAAAAATACTCATTATCAGGTAGAATTTTCTATTTCTCTATTTTGTTTCTTTTTCAAGTAAAAGGACATAACTTATTGTAAAAAATTTAGTCAGGTATGTAAAGAATTCTTGTCCACAAGTTTTAATTATGTGCTTCAACAAATTCCTATAAAAATATTTTTAAAATACTTAATATTTTTTTATCGTAACTTTACTGTGGTTGACATAAAAAGGAAAAATAAAAGAAAACAATCGATATTTTTTATTTATAATAAGGTAATAACAAAAAGCTTGATATTTTTCTAAATAAAAGCTAATTTAATCAGTAATCATGCAGAGTGATACCTTAATTCACTGATTGAGAGAAAATATAAAATATTGATATTCTCGCAAAATTTACGCATTTTTTGAAAGTATCGTTTGTTTGGCATTAAAAAGGTTTCGCAAAAAAAGAAAGCTGGATTGTGCACAAGGCAAACGAGAAAAGAGCGCAAACACCCACGTGCAGAAGGATGAAAGCTCCCGGTTTGGCATTAGTCATCGTAGTCTCGCGTTTGACGATTTTTTATAATCGCCGATTATATCCCGAGGGGAAGACTGAATTTGGTCAGGAAGACATAAAGACGTTCTTTGGATAATAAAGTAACACGTGCGTTGCAAAATTTATAATTAAGTGCACACTAAAGTGAAAATGAATTATCGGACGTTTTTGAGATATGGATTTTGATAACTGTGAAGAAAGGCTCTTGCTCAAAATTTGCGATGGAATGATGTAAACTTTGTATTTCATTATTTGCCGATAACTTTGATCCCACGAAACAACTATTAAGTGTTTGATAAACTTGATTGTTGTATATCAAATGAAACTCAATATCAAAAAAGCCGAAGAAAAATTAAGTTGTTAATAAAAATCCTATCAAAGTCCTGAATTTTTTTCTATCTATAAAGGCTAAATTTGTTGACTTATATCGGATATCGCAAAATATACTTCGTACGGAAAAATTTAATAGGTAATCTTGCAATTACAAAGGATCTCTATTCTTCTCTAAGATGAAAAGACTAAACCCAAAATTATTTAATCAAGAAGGCAAGAAAAAATTCATATAATATTTAACATATTGTCATCTGACGTAAGAGCCACTGCAAAAATGCCAAAAGTCTCACATTGGAACTTTTTTTAATATGAATCGTTTGAACTATTCAACTAATGCAAGTCTTACATATAGCGACATTTAACTAGTCTGGCGGAGAATATTTTAAAAATGCAATGCGTGTATATTTGCTAATTTATTATTTTGTATACGAAATTTTGAGGAAGATAATTATGAATTTCACACCATACGCATATCTCAAGATTAATTATTTTATAAAGAAATGGTACTACACGCTGTTGATTCTGCACCCAATAAAATGAAGTAGTATATTTAATAAATTAACATATTTCGACTAGGTATCGCAGAGTCATAGCTTCCGGCATCGAAAAGAGAGCGTAAGTTGAGAGCAAGCGCGCTTACTTCGCAGGAGAAACGTTTGTGAAACTAGCGCAGTTCAGATCCTGCCGATATTTAAAAGAATACCGAGTAAAAGTAGGCGTGGTCCTTGCTATTACTCTGTACCTACAGAAGCACTCTCAGTCCTTTTCACTTTTAGTGATATTACCACTACTCAAATTATATTACATAGAACAGGTATTATTTTTTTAAGCCTATACTATATATGACCATAGAAAACATGTTATTTTTTTAAGATTATTTCATGCATTATTATCAAATCCATACACAACAAACATATTTACACAGCTGACTAATTATGTCTGCATTTTTTACACTTTAGTCAAACATATGTAAAGAGCAATATTATAGCTTATCATTGCAGAAATATACATCACTATGATTTTTTCACAAACTAGCAAAATTTCCGCGCTTCAAGCGATCAATTTTTTGATCCTAATGATACGGAGTCAAAGTTTGTGTCTCCAAAGTGTAAAAATTTGAACGATATTGCGATCTTCGCTGTATAATATAAACAATAATTAACCAGAAACTATAGGAAATGTGCTTTACTGGAATTCATAAAAAATAAAAATACTCAACACCATCAGTGTTCTCCCCTGAAAAGCTCATTATATAAGCAACCCTAGGGCATTTGCAGATCCTTATAATATCATTTCGCTCCGCAAGCGTAAGTTTCGTATTAGCGAAGTAAC
Organism: Sycophila texana; assembly: GCA_035582955.1. Lineage (NCBI taxonomy): Eukaryota > Metazoa > Arthropoda > Insecta > Hymenoptera > Eurytomidae > Sycophila > Sycophila texana. The sequence continues at coordinate 1,885 of JAWWEN010036367.1, read as the reverse complement.
AATAAACTAAATTTCGAAGCTAATTAATATATTAAACTAATCTCAAAGATACTTTTACACACTTTTTTGGACATAAAAGGATAAAAACAGATAAAGCGTGGTGTGAGAAGAATCTTATAATTAAATATGTTATAATTGCTGCTGTACTCACCAAGAGAAGGATCAGCATGCTCTCTTGCCAGTTCATGACTAAAATAAAAGAAAATTTTATTAATAAGTAACCGAAAGTGGCCAAGCATAGTCACCGATGAACTTATAAAATACAAGTAGAAATATACAATACACGTAGAAAAAAATTAATTAAAAATTAAAGTAAAATAAAAAAACTATTACAGTGGTTAGTAAAATTTAAAATATTTAAGTTAAATTTAACTATACAATTATATTAAATTACAGTAAATTTTCTACGTGTATAGTCAAAATTTGCTAGCAATTGTACCTTTAATTTAATTTTAAGTTTGTCCTTGCTTTAAAGTAAAAACTATTTAAGTAATTAAGTAATTTAATTAAGTGATTAACTATACAATACCGATCACTTTGACATTTTCTTAATAATTATTTAAAAAGCAAACAAATTTTTGGAAAAAAAACCATTTGTGGTGCCCTTCGTAAAGTTGCAAAGGATTTAAGTTTGAATAGTCATTTCATTCAAAATTCTAGGAGAAAAACGGGTTTAAAAATTTGTAAAAATTATGTACTGCTAATATAACATTTTTCAACCTATTTTTCTCTCAGAGTTTTGAATGAAATGACTTGAAATTGATATCAAATATTCTTTGCACCATTATAGAAAGCACCATAAAGCGATTTTTTAAAAACTTATTTTAGTTTTTAAGTAATAATGAAAATATTGAAGTCGATATTGCAGATTCCTAACTTTAGGTTTTACATCCAGTTAATGTAACATTTTTTCTGTGTGTACAGTGCAAGTTAACACTACAGCGTTCATCACTTTTCGCACATCGTACTTTATATCTAAGCTTCGAAATCCGTGCCTTAACTTTTGCTTAATTGGATTTTTAATTATGTTATTTAAATGAGAATGAGCTTTTGGCCTGGCTTGACTGACGTTTTCAGACTGGATAGTGGCGTCTGTTTGAGAAAGCGATAGGCTCACGTTCACTTTTTCGTAGCGGCGCAGCGCGTGCATGATAAAGAGAGGACAATGAGCGGAACAGCAGCTGTGTACTATTACGTATTATTCATAGTAGCGTGGAATTGTCACTGGCCAACGAACCGACCAACCCATCTGCATTCACCAGATGATTTGACGATTATTTATACTCGCGTAAGCCGATCGCTAATGTAGGATGCAGTCGGAATTCTGAAGAATTACTAAAGACAACGAGTGTAAGTTTGCCAGTCGAAGAAAAATTCCTCAAATTTAAATTGCTGCTTCATTTTGAAACATTTATTTACAACATTTCGGTAACCAGTGACAACTGCTTAGTTTTTAAATAAATTATTAATTATTACCTATCAAGTGTAGTAATTTTAGCAAAATCTTTTGTTATATAGTAGCAAAATATAAAATATTTATTTATTAAATAAATATTTTGTTACGCATGCGTAATTACTTTAACTAAATCTGTTTGATTGAATTAATTAAACCAGTTTGTTAGAACAACAAAATAAATTTTTTATTTTTTTCCCACTAATGAATGTTTAATTGATTCAACAAAATTTTAGTTGAATCAACAACCGTTGTTTTCAGTGCAGTAATTCTAAGAAAAGAAAGATATTTTAGATTCCACCATTAAAATCTCATTATTGCATTCGGCAATAGAAAATTTATTTTAAAATAAACCATCCCGGTTGAAAATTTCCATATGGATTTCCATATGGATTTCCATATGGATTTCCATATGGATTTCCATATGGATTG
>JAWWEN010036366.1:0-50645 GCA_035582955.1 Sycophila texana | reverse complement strand
CTTTACAGAAAAGTAGCTTTGACAGTTCTGTAAAGCAGATTCTACTGAAAATTCGGAAAGTTAAATTTACTTCCAATCTTACAGTTAAATCTACTGTGTAAACAGTAAGGACTACTTTTTATTTTTTTCGGTGCAAGAGACGAAATCAGACTTCTGCGCATCTCCCTCCATATAATAGGTATACCTCATCGAAGCTTGGCAATATAACCAAGTGGAAAATTATTTAAACAATGATTTTACGTAAAATTAAAATAACGCACATTCACTCGCTAAATTTTTTAAACTGAATAAAAACAACCAAACATTCATTGCGTCTATCTCAAATATTTAATTCTCTAACTAAGCGGTGATTTCTTCCCCACGGCGAAATGCCCGTACCATTAAAAATTATTATACGCATTAATTTCGTCGAGCGTAGCGATGAACAATGCGACTATGCTGTTCACGTCGAAGCATTAGTCTTACAAAATCTCTACGAGCAAATGAAAAATATCCCTCGTTTCAATTAAAACCCTAGCAAAATGGACTTTCTAATTGAAACAAAGCAGCTACTGACGTATCCATTTGTTCGATAAAGTTGTTTTGCCGCGATGCATCGATGCTATCGAAAAGACAATATAGCGATTTCGTCGAGGCTCGCCAAGCCGATTTCAAAGAGAACCCTCTCGAGCAGGTCAGCGCGCCTGTTACCTGCCCGATTTTAAGCTGCGTCATCGCCCGAAAGGAAAATTAACTTCGATCTGGACCAGTTACCGTTGCTGAGTATTTTTGACAGAATAAAGATTAAAAAAAATTTTTTTTTTAGTTATAATTTATGCAGTACGTAGAGTACATTCAAGGAATTTTATTTGATAATTATATTACTCTCTCTCTATCAATTGATAAAAAGGAATCAGTACTCACAGATTTCTGTCATCTCTTTCAAAAATCTTCAACAAAGTCAGATCGTTTTATCGAAACGATCGGTATGTATAAAAAATATTATCGCCACAGATTTTTTAAATCTCTTTTAAAAATCTTCAACAAAATCCGATCGTCTTCTCGAAACTATCGGTATAAAAAGCATGATGATCGATTATTGGAAGCATCTCGTTCTAACGTCCGAATTATTTTTTTTTTGTAAAGTGCCCCTTCCCCATGGCGTAAAACGTGCCTTCGGCTCAAGCAGTCTCCTCCCTTGTGTCTTTCTCTCTCTCTCCCTCCACGTAAAAAGGCCGTGAGCGCATGCACGACTTCCGACAGACCGCGCCGAAACAATGTGTTCCTCTAATTGCGATGCGTATCTCGCGGGCAGCGCGAGAAAAATCCGGGCGAAACAGCGACCCCCCATCGTCACGCCGCCCGAAGCTCTCCCGACCCACTTTTACTTGCGCGCGAATCCTCGCCTCGGTTAGAAAGTGCAAGCACAGTGCGCCCGCTGACTCTTTTTTTTTCTCTCCTCGCGAAAGCCTCGCCGCCGCGCCGATTGTTGCGTTTGGGTAGGAGATGAAAAATTCCCGCGAGCGATTGTTGCTCGCTGTTCGGCATTTTTCATCCGAGACGAATTTTATGAAGTTCTAGAAAGTCGAATACGTCAAACTCCTTTATATAGGTCAATATTGTTTTTCATTTTATCTTTTGGAATCGGTTGGAAAAAGGGAATAGCTCGAAAATTGGTTGGAGAAGATCGGTTAATTGCAAATTATTTTGAGAAGATTGTAATTTGAAAATCGGTTCGAGAGGATGATAACTCAAAAATAAGCTGGAGAAAATTGTAATTCAAAAATCGCTTGGAGAATATCTTCACATGGAAAAATCGGTTGGAGAAAATACGAATTCAAAATCATTTTCAGAAGATTCTAATTCATAAATCGGTTGGAGTAAAATGTAACTCCAAAATAGATTAGAGAAGAAAGTATAACTGGGAAAACTGTAAGTCCAAAATCAATTAGAAAAAACAGAAACTCAGAAATCTGTTGGAGAAGACAGTAAATCGGTTGGAAAAAATATTAATTTGAAAATCGGTTGGAAATTATTTAAACTCGAAAATTGGTTGAAGAAGATACAAACTCTTTTTAATTGTTATATATAACTATAAACTTTCCTAATAACGATACGCATCAACGGTCCTAATTTTTTTTTTCTAGATAAAGACAAAATTGTTTTTTCTTATCTTAATAATAAATGTATAAAATATAAGTCACAATACATAAAATTTTCTATTTTTCCCACAAAACGATTGCTTCATAAATGAATTATTCGTCGAACTAAACCTCATGGCTTCAGTCAGTTCGTGAAATTCTCGAGAGTCAGTTAATTAACGAACCCAATCCCTTCATCCATCTCGCTAAACGAATTAGCGCGCCGTCTGTCGGGTGCACACGAGGACCAACGTGTACTTCGCTTGCACGTGCTCGCAAATTTACGTAAATCAATCTGGCCGGGCCGAGAACACCCCCGCGCAATCGGCTTAAGCCGCGGCGGCGTGACCGCGACATTTCGATCCTGATTAATGCTTGGCCGTGCAAGCTCGAGTCTGATTAATGCCGCCGGCAACGCCCGGAAAAGATCAGTCTGCTCGTAGGCCGCCTTGAATTTTTCAACGTCAACTTGTGGAATGCCGCATTTTGAGGCTGTGTAGGTATGGTTGATTATATGAAAGGATCGTACAATCAATAGATAAGTGCACGGAAGGTTCGTAATGTGAAGCAAATGATGCGAAGTCTACGTCGTTAAAAAGCGAATATTTACTTAATTTACTTTGTTTATGTAAAGATTAATATGAAAACAAAAATAGAAAAATATTTTTATATAATACACGTGCAAGAATTAAAGGGAATTTGATGATTTCATAAACGAAGTGGTTAGCTTAAATAAATGTTAAAATAAAGTCTTAAGTAAATAACAGTTCTTTCTGAACACTCATTAAAGTATTCAATAAGTTTCTAATAAGCTAAAAATAATTTATATTCTAATTGGTACAAAACGTTAAAGAGATAATTCAATAAATGTTAAAAATCGTATTTCTTAAAAAATAATCTAAAACTTTGTTGTTGTTGAAGTTGACAAGTGAGCGGATTTGGTTATAGACTAATCGTTAGTAAAATTACTAACTGTACGACGTCACGTAAATTGTTGAGCTTAAAGAAATAACGCAGTATATCGTGGAATCATTTTATTTTCCGCTTCGATGATCCTGTTGCATTATTTTTTTCATGAACGAAGATAAAGTTAATCTTGCGACTTTACGTCATTGCAGAAGTGCTAACAGAACCGTATGTTTAAGATTATTTTTTCGTCCTCATTCGCTTTCAGTTTTTGCAAGCAACCGCTCGTTCGCGATTACCTTTGGAATACGCAATCACATACTTAAGATTATTTTTTCCGTTCTTATACGTTTTATATGCACTCGATAATCGCATTCAGTGGTTATAAGCGATTTACTTCGGATGTTACAATTTTTTCTTTAAAAATTGATTTGAACAGATAAAGTGGTTGAACAGTAATACGAATGTGCAGAAAGATATTACTGTAAATAAAAAGAAAAATACACAGCAACAGTTAAAAATGATCAAATATTTAATATTGTTTGCATCACTGATCTGCTATTCGACCTCCACAAATCACCCAGTGGCCGTTTTCTTTGAGTGGAACTACCTTAACTTTACCTGGCCGAGTCCGCAAGCCTACGAGGATGCAGTAAGTAGTGGTTCTTACATTCCGGAGAACAATACGATCTCTGGCATTAAACTCTGGAAGAACCAAGTGTACCTAACGGTTCCTCGCTGGAAGGCTGGAGTGCCCGCCACCTTGACCGTCATCTCGAACACTGCCGAAATTTCTACTCCGTTGGAACCATACCCAGATTGGGCCTCGCAGACTCTTGACGATTGCTCAGCCTTTCAGTTCGTATTGAGCATGGAAATAGATCCTCTGGGGAGGATGTGGGTCTTGGACAACGGCCGCAGTGAGATATTGACACCTCAACCAAGGACCAAATGTCCACCCAGACTGGTGATGTTGGATTTAGAAGACAATGGGAAAGTTCTGATGAGCTACGAGTTTCCTGAGGATGTAGTTCATCGAACATCTGCGTTCTTGAACGATATAGTTTTGGACATAGAGGATGGTGGTTGGGCCTTCATTACCGATACCGACTCGTCAGATCCTGGTTTGGTTGTTTTTTCTCTCAAAGACATGCTGTCCTGGAAAGTTAGGGATGAATCTATGAAACCTGATCCAGAAGCATCTGAATTAATTGTCAATGGAACCAAGTTGGCGTTTCAATCGCCGATTAATGGAATCGCACTTTCTCCAGTTTCTATGAAAGATAATCGTCTAATCTACTACACTGGCGTGTCATCCTTCGACGTATTTTCTGTTCCTGTGTTTGTTTTAAAAAATAATACGACGAATATTAAAGGTTATTATTGCATATTGCGTATGAATAAGAGAGAAAGACGTAAAATGGATCAAAGATAAAATAAATCAAGAGAGAATAATGGGTTAGAATTTTATCAGTTAGTTTTCATGGAACAATGATCATATCTATAGAGTTAATTACTCGCTGGTTGTTTTATCCTATGATCCATTATTATTTTTCTCGTTGTTGAATAATAGGAAGAAGATACTGATTCTAAATTTCTACTATTTTTCAGATTACGTTGTATCTGTTGGAAAGAAGTCTTCTCAAAGCGACGGTATAGGGATGTCTTCGAAGGGGGTGTTGTACTTTGGCTTACTGAATGATGATGCCATTGGCGAGTGGAACATTAAAGACTCGCCTTTTGAAACTAACGTAAAGATTTCAGCCCAATGTCATGTATCGATGCAGTGGCCCAACTCATTTGCCTTTGATGAGATTGGACATCTGTGGTTCGTTACCAATAGGAATCAAAAGTTCAGAACGAATTCGTACGATACATCAGAGCCGAATTTTAGAGCCAGCTTTATTGACGTTTCCTCGCGCAGTTATCAGTACTACGAAGATGGCACAGCGCCGAGAATTTGAGGCGTTATTTTACTTTTTTTTTATTTTGTCACCTGTAATTATTTATCAATAAAAAATAATTATGTGCATTCTTTTTTATCTATTTTATATTCATTGAGCAAGGTAAAAATACAATACAACTGACTGGTTTATATTTTATTGAAATGATTCTAAGAAAAGCTCGATTTAGCCGTGTAGCTTCTATTGATAAATACACGACAAATGATCGTTCCCTATTTTAAAAAACAAATAAAACAAGATGAAAAAAGCGCAGCCTTCGACCATACATTTTTAAAAACAATTTCTGCTGGCTATTCTTTTTACATTGCGACAAGTTAATGTTAAACTAGAAGTAAGTTTTGTCTCATTGTTTCTGAAAAAAAAATGCTTTTGTCATTTTTTAAACATCGCATTCTTTTGTTATCTTTGCTTCTACGGGACTCCATTATTCTCGATGCCCTCAGTCTGTCTCGATTTCTGCAGAGATGTACATGTAAAAGCTTAATTCTTTTGAATTTTTCTTCAATATTGTTCAAATTTTAATAAAAGAATTGTGTTTCATGAAATTTTTAATTCTTGCGTTTAACCTGATTTCGTATTGATTTTAAATCGACTTAAACATGGCATTTAGATTACTTAACGTTACAGTTGATAATAAAACATTGGGATTAATACGAGATGGTGATGTGTTTACAATAACGTTGTGGAACAATTCCGAAGAAGAAACGTTGATTTCTTTTAAAGGACACGATCTCAGATATTCTGAACTATTCCCAGATAGTCTCTCAGATGAAGTATTGATTACAATCATTGTGATTTATATATTCATTCTGATAATTGGCTTCATGGGCAATCTATTGACGTGTGTAGTTTTCATTTTTAGTAGTCAAAAGGTTTGAATGCACATATTAGAGATATAAATTAAAAAAAAGCATTATTTTAAACATTTCGAACATTTAAAAAATGTTTGCTTAATATTAAACAAGCAGTATCCACGTACTTGTGTGGAGTTAACTTTTATGTATATTTATCTTTTAGGATTCAGTAGAAAGATCCAAAACTTCATCAATTAAATGGTATTTGCTCAGTCTAGGCATATCAGACATTCTAATGCTGTTCTCGGGTATTCCGTATGATGTATTGATCGCTTTCAAATCTCCGGTTCGAACGACATTTTAATTTAAATTTTATTATTATTTTAATTAATTTCGTCAAACTCATTATAATATTAATTTGTTAAATTTAATAGTATAATAACTGCAATTTTGAGAATCATAATTTTTTGTATTGCATCTTCTTCGTATTCTGATTTTTAGAAAAAAAGTAATTCACGTGAATAAACAAATACTTCAATAATATATTTTTCTTTAAGTTCAATTATGGTGATGCGGGATGTTTTATTCGAAATCTGGTCTCAAAAACATCTTCATTTGTATCAATATTGACTATAATTGCGTTTTCAATCGAGCGCTACCTGTCGGTTTGTCATCCGTTCATCGCTAAGAGAATATTAAAAGTGTCCAGATCTATCAAAGCTATAGCTATTACGTGGATAGTTGGCTTCACATGCGGCTTTTTACTTTCCTGGCAAGGAAAAAATGAGGCATGGGCAGATGAGCGAGTATGTATATTTCAATACACTATACCTTATTCACTAGATTTGATATTCCTTGTGATCTTCTTTGTGCCACTGTTAATTATGTTAGTGCTTTATGCACTGATTTTGAAGAAGATTTTAAAATCTGGCAGAATGCAAAAAAACCGAGGTCACGGCAGTGGCCAGAAAGCTGTTGATTCTGAAAAAAGGATCGTTATCATGTTAGGTAATCTATTGCATGTTGCATATCTCTATTAACACATTTGTACGGAGTGGTAAATAGCTTAGTAATTTATAATGTACACTGAAAAAAGTGAATTAAAAAAAAATTACTTATTTATAATAGCGACCCACTAGTTATAATAGTATACTAAACTCGTAGTCATTTTTACTAAACGTTTTGTAATATTTTAAGCATACTAATAATTAATGAAAAGTTGTAATATTTGCCTAGCGATATAATAAACATGATTTGAAAGTATATATCAATATCAATTTTCTCAATATGATCAAGTTGGAACTCTCCCTCCCCATTAATAAAAAATTAATAGTAATTTTTTTTAGTCTGTTTTTCTCAGTGTACCATTGTAGTTTTGTCAGACTGCGAATTTGATAAATTTTAGTATGTACTATATTGTAGTTTTTCATATGAAACATAGGAATTATTATTCTAAAAAATCCTTATTAAAATGTGGACGCAGTGTGTAACGGAACTACAATAATTCCTTGTAAAGTTTATTAGCAAATTTCTCACCATAAGATTTAAATCAATTGACTATTTACTTTTTATGATTGAGGTTTTAATAATTTTATACGGATATTTTTTGCAAACTTCAAATTTTGGTTCCTATATAAGTAAAAAATTAAAAATCCTTATTTTTTTTTTATATAATGAACAAGTACCATATTTTAGTGGTAGTACTAGTAGCATTTATAATCTGTACGACGCCTGAATATATCTTAATGGAACTTCAGTTATACGTACAGATAAACGACGAAATTTTTAAGATTCTATTTTACACGGGGGGAATTTTGTCTTATTTGTCAGGAGCAATAAATCCTATAATTTACAATATAATGTCAAGTACTTTTCGCAAGGATTTTAAGGTATTTTAATCTATTAATATTTAATATATGCTAAAATTTCATCAAATGTACATAATTTATTGTAATCGACATTACAGAAAGCATTCCTCTGCAAAAATACTCCAGCTCGAACTAGAAATCGAAGAATAAATATAGCTGAAACTACTTTAAATATATCAGTATTAAATAATGGAAGATTGGAGACTGCAATATAACAATTTTTTTCTATAATTCTTCTTTTTTTACAAAGATATATGTTAAGATTATTATCATGCATACCTTACGATAATTAATCTAAGTAGGATGCATAAATATATTTAGAAATGATGCTTAAAAGCATTTTTTTTATAATAAAAACTTTTTTTAGTGCAAAAAATCTTATTGAATTATATCTCCATTATACCATCACATGACCATACTCTCCTTCATTCTTTCATTAAAATTTTAATTTTAATTAAACAATTACAACATTGATAATTATAAATATTATAAAATGTACTTACTTTTTTCAGTAAATTTACATTTTAAATTCTCAGTATTCCAATAAGGATGTAGTTTAATCGCCATACTTCCGTTCATTTATCGAGGCAATTACTCTCACTCATTTAATTTGCTACTCAGCCTCTCAATTCCAGTACCGATAGTCGTTGTTATTATACTACTGCTATATTTAGTAAAAAAATGTCAAGCTGAAATTCTAAAATATTTTTTCAAAAAAGTAATAAAATCAGAAGATGTATGACAGCAGCATTGACAATGCGTCTGGTCCAAACCATTCAGCGATTCAACACACTATTAATTGGTACTTATTGTTCATAACATCTTTTGTACGAATTTCATTATTTTTCATTCAGATTTAATTGTAGTAAGACTTTACTTCGTGAACAAATTTTATTATTATTATTTGTACAATTGTTATAATAAATAGTGTGTAAAAAACAATTCTCCTTCGCAGTGTATTATTCTATCTTTTCTAAGGGGATTCCTCAAATTCAGCTTCATAAAGACACGAGTACTATAAAAATATCGAATTCAGACAAGAAACCCTTGTTTTGGATTCGTCACAAAAAAAATGAAGTACTATTTTAATATAATTAAACTTAATTTTGATTTCATCATGTGTTATGCCAAAGAGTAGCCTTAACCAACAGATAATACAGATCTAATCTTCTAACATCCGTTGGCATATATCAGTAAGTATTTGTCTTTTAGTTTAAATCATTAGTTCGCAGTAAATCGTTGAAACGTTTAAAGAAATTTAATTTGGTAACCAAGTCGAGTTCTATAATTTTATAGTAATATAAAGTTTTAAATATGAATTCAACGAATTTATCTGATTATGAATCGTTTGTTAAAGATGTTGAAGAAATGGACACAATTTTTGATGAGTTGTTCGGGTTACTCGATCAAATGGATCCGGAACAGTTACTATCATTGAACATAACTTTAGTAGAATCGTTCGTCAAGTATTATACTTTTTCGGCGATACCACCATATCATTTTTTACTCATAGAGACAATAGTACATGCATGCATCTGTGCGGTTGGTTATTTTGGCAATGTAATCACCTGCATTGTCATACTTAGTAATTTGTCCATGCGAACAACTACCAACATTTATTTGTTCAATCTAGCTATTGCGGACTTAATAATGCTGACTTCGGGGTTAATAAACTATACAATAGCCTGCTGGAAACCATACAAAGCAGAAGTAAGCATCCATACAACCAATAATTTTGCATTTAGAATTCTAATAATAAAAAAACCGTAGCTAATAGATTGGCACTTTGCTTCCTCAAACATAATTTTACTCTCTAAAGTTGAAACAGTGAAAATTCCCAATATGCACTGACTTTCAGTGAAAAGTGCGCAACTGAAAGATTCAGTTGCGCACTTATCACTGTCTTTTAGTGTATATACACTGAAAGACAGTGAATTCTCATTATTTTCACTGGATGGATTTTAGAGAGTAAGCTTCCTTCCGTCCACTTATAAAGGAAGTGTTGTATTTTTTAATTTATTAATAATAATTTTTAAGTTTGTTTATATTCGTTTTACGTAAGCATATAATATACAGAAAAGTCTACCTTTTCAAAAATTTCAAGTCAATTAAAGCATTTTACTCAAGTAATCGTTGGACATAGAAAAACACATTGTTTTAATTTTTAAATTTTTTGTCTCAGAAACTATTGATCAAAATCGATTGAAATGTTTACAGAACATAGGAATTTTCTATGTTAAAAAGTTTTTGTATTTAATTTTATTTTGCAGCATCTTTCAAAGTACAGCATGAAAGGCTGTTTCTTTTTCAATTGGGTATCGGACGTTGCAGTCAACATATCTATTATGACTATAACAGCTTTTACAATTGAAAGGTACTTAGCGATATGTCATCCATTTTTTGCACGAGTGACATTATCGGTGTCCAAAGCTATTAAGCTTATTTTCCTCATGTGGATAATTGGGACTCTTTTTGGCTATATAAACTTCTCTAAACGGGATGTTATTTTCATGAAAGGTGACGCTAATCCGCTGTGCGTTGACGATCTTAGCAGTCGGTACATCGTGGAAATAGAAACGTTAATTTTCTTTGTTTTGCCTTTCATACTTATAACAGTACTCTACTGCCTTATTTGGAAAAAATTGGTAGATTCCTTAAAAATTCAGAAAAATCAAGGATCTCATAAGACGGCACTTAAACGCCCCGTAATACAGTCTGATGAAGATAGCAACCGTGAAATTTTGAAAATGTTAGGTAAGATTGTGTTACAATGTTTCACTGACATTTAATATTTTACACATTTAAATAAACTTTGAAACTTTACAGTGACTGTAGTGGCAGTGTTCTTTTTTGTTTGGGCACCATATCATTTTGTCAGAATATTATTGCTTCGTTTTAACTATTTTTCATTTGATATATTCTTTCTAAGAAATCATTTTTCTAACGTTGATTTATATTTAGAAAGTACTTATCTTATTGTTTACTTTTCGTCGTCAGCTATAAATCCTATCATCTACAATATTATGTCTAAACAATTTCGGCGTGCTTTCAAGGTATGCGAGATATCCAATCCGTTAAATAAATAGTGATATTCATTTTCAGAAAAAGGAATTATACATTTTTATTTTGTTTTTAGGGAGTTTTTAAATGTTGCAGATCAAGAAACGCGATAGCGCCTCGAGGCAAGTTTTGAATTTTGAAGCATATAAAAAAGAAACTGCTGCCAATAGATTGGCTGGAAATCTATTAGAATTTTTGAAAGTTCATGAAAGTGCGCAAATGCATTTTTAAGCAAAATGCAAAAATAAAATTCTGTTCTCAAAAACTAATTCTATGATCAAAGTTATTCCAAAAAATAAAATAAAAATAAAAAATCCACCGCACAACAATGTTTTTTCGAGGCACCATCGTACATCGTTTATCGAAAACAAAAAAGAAAAAAATAATCTCTAATTAGATACATGCTTATTATTTTCCTAAAAAAAAAAAAAACATTCCCGATTAAACCTTATAAATTAAGGGTACAAGTGGTGTTAGTTACTCCTTAATTTTAGTTTCATCATGCGTTATGCCAAAGAGTGACCTTAACCAAAAGATAATTCAGATCTAATCTTCTAACATCCGTCTGCATATCAGTAAGTATTCTTCTTTTCGTTTAAATCATCAGTATGCAGTAAATCGTTGACACGTGCAAAGAAATAAATTCGGTACCTAGTCGGGTTTTAGTATAATAAAGTTTCAAATATGAATTTCAAGAATGAAGAATTAGAAAAATATTTTGAAGAGACGATGGAGATCGAAGAAATGGGTCCAGAAAAGATATTCTCAAGAAACATAACTGTTGTAGAAGCGTTCCTGAAGTATTTTACTTTTTCGACGATACCACCATATCATTTTTTACTCATAGAGACAATAATACATGCATGCATCTGTGCGGTTGGTTATTTCGGCAATGTAATCACCTGCATTGTTATACTTAGCAATTTGTCTATGCGAACAACCACCAATATTTATTTGTTCAATCTAGCTATTGCGGACTTAATAATGCTCACTTCGGGGTTGATCAACTATACATCAGCCTCTTGGAAACCTTACAAAGCAGAAGTAAGTATCCGTACAAGTGGCATTTACAATTCTAACAATAAAGAAAAAAAATATAATTATTTTTAACATTTTTTTTCATCTGTAAATCGTCATTGAATTAATTACTTTTTTTAAAGTATAGTAGAGACAACATTTCAATATCTCCTAACTTTACTTCATTTTTGTCGTTATATTAGAGAAGAAATGTGCTTTTCTTCACTAGAGGCAACGATATATGCTATAATGTATTAATTATTTTAATGCTGTGCTGTTACATTTCGTTTTTATTTTTAATTCTATTTTACAGCATCTTGCAAAGTACAGCATGAAAGGCTGTTTCTTTTTCAATTGGGTATCGGACGTTGCAATCAACGTATCGATTATGACTATAACAGCTTTTACAATTGAAAGGTACTTAGTAATATGTCATCCATTTTTTGCACGAGTGACATTGTTGGTGTCCAAAGCTATTACGCTTATTTTCCTCATGTGGATAATTGGTTTCCTTTTTGGCTATTATTACTTCTCTGAACGGGATGTTATTTTCATGAAAGATGACGTTAATCCACTGTGTTTTGATAATTTGAGCACTGAATACATTGTGGAAATAGAGATGGCAATTTTCTTTGTCTTGCCCTTCATACTTATAACAGTACTCTGCTGCCTTATTTGGAAAAAATTGGTGGACACCTCTAATATTCAGAAAAATCAAGGATCTAATAAAGTGGAACTTACTCTCTCCGAAATACAGTCTGATGAAGATAGTAACCGTGAAATTTTGAAAATATTAGGTAAGATTTTTACAGTGCTTGACAGTTGATAATTTTAACCCTTTGATAAACCTTTAAAACTTTGCAGTGACTATAGTTGTAGTGTTCTTTTTCGTTTGGGCTCCATATAATTTTATCAGAATATTTTTGCGTCATTTAGAGGACTTGCTATCTGATGAATTATTTTTGAGTGCTCACTTTTATAACTTTGGATTTTATTTCGAAAGTACTTATCTTACTGTTTATTTTTTGACGTCAGCTGTAAATCCTATCATCTACAATATTATGTCTAAACAATTTCGGCGTGCTTTTAAGGTACGATTTATCCAATACGTTAAATAAATAGTAATATTAATTTTCCATAGAGATGAATTATAAATTTTGATTTCGTTTTTAGGGAGTTTTTAAATATTGCGGATTCAAACTGCAGACAAAAACTATAAGCAAGCGGAGCACCGAAGGCAGTGCCACCACTGCGTTTCCAATTTAAATATGGATTATATAAATTTTGAAGCATACATTAAAAAGATTTTCTTAACAATTAAAGCTTTGTTTAATAAAGTGCTTTAATTTATTTTTAAATTCATTGTATTAAACGACTACGAACTGCCTGAAAATAGTGCAGATCTAATCTGCCAACATCCGCTCTCATATATCAGTTATCTGTTCATTTATTTAGTACTGTCCTGCTCATTTTGTTAGTAGTCAGTAAAAAATTGTTGACACGTTCAAAGAAATAAATTCAGTTATCAAATTAAGTTTCTGCTACAATTTTTGAATCATGAATTCAACGAGCGAATATGATAATATTACACTTATAATTCAAGAGGCGCTTGACAACCTCAATAAATTGTATAATGAAGAAATGTATAAATTGAATAAAACCATGCAGGACGATTTAGCTGCATTAGAAGAAAAAATAATGGTGGATAGACTAGTGCATGAAATATTAGAAGTTTCGGCTTTGAAATACTTAACTTTCTCTGCGATACCACCATATAATTTTTTACTCATAGAGACTATAATTCATACGTGCATCTGCGCGGTTGGTTATTTCGGCAATATAATCACCTGCATTGTCATACTCAGCAATGTGTCGATGCGAACAACCACCAACATTTATTTGTTCAATCTAGCTATTGCGGACTTAATAATGCTGACTTCAGGGTACATCAACTATACCATAGCCTGCTGGAAACCATATAAAGTAAATATAATTTTCATTAAATATCTTTTTAATTCCAAAAGATTATGAAGGATGATAACTCAATTGATCAACCTATTTTTGATTAATTATTTTTTTGGCCAACGTTTCGGCACTGAAGATAGTCTATAACATTACAAAAATTAAATAATAATAATAATAACAATAGTTTATAAATGCTCATTTCAAGAATCACTTATGATGTAAAAACTGATCTTTTTTTTATAAATAATTTTTATTAATCAGAAATTGGTTGGTTGCTAATTATTTGAGGTGTACCATCATCTTTCTTACTCTATCTTTTAAGAACGTTCGAGTCAGTCTTCACTTATTAATTCCAAAAGATTTCTATCTTTTAAATATGTTTTAAAAATACTTAATGAAATCTTTTATTCTACAGTATTATAATGATTACGGAATGAAAGGCTGTTTCTTTTTCAATTGGGTGTCGGACATTGCGGTTAATGTATCAATTATGACTATAACAGTTTTCACGATTGAAAGGTATTTAGCTATATGTCATCCTTTTCTCGCACGGAAGATGCTGACAACGCGTAAAGCTCTCAACTTTATTTTCCTCTTTTGGATAATTGGGACTCTCTTTGGATATTTAATCTACTCTCAACGGAAATTTTTTTATTTGGAAAATGAAGATATGCCACTATGCATATATGAAGACGCTACTCGGCATGTAGTGGAAATAGAGACAATAATTTTCTTTGTCTTGCCATTTATACTTATATTAGTGTTGTACAGTCTTATTTGGATAAAACTGATAGATTCTTCTAAAATTCAGAAAAATCAAGGTTCAATTAGTATTAAAGGTGGTCCTTTTGGAAAGAAGGATGATGACGATGCCAATAAAAATATCTTAAAAATGTTAGGTAAGGTTTTTTAATTTTTATCTAACAACAGTTATTTATGTAATATTAGACATTTTATAAGGTATATCAAGTTTTTGTCATTTATAATCATTTTTTTTAATCATTTTACAGTGACTGTAGTTGCAGTATTTTTTGTAGTATGGGCACCATATCACTTTGTCAGAATATTTCTGCTTCATTTAGATGAATTACCATTTTCTGTCAAGTATTCTTACATCGATCGTGTTTATTTCTCTGATATTGATTTATATTTGGAAACTGCTTATCTGACTGTTTATTTTTCCTCGTCAGCCATAAATCCAATTATCTACAACATTATGTCAAAAAAATTTCGAGATGCTTTTATGGTAAATATATTAAATTTTTAACGATACACCTACTTAAATGAAAAATAAATTATTCTTTGTTTTTAGAAAGTGTTCAAATGTTGGAATATTTGCCGACTACAACAATTGATAAAAATTAAACACCTACTACCACCTACTACTACTACTACCTGCAAGTCCAAAACTGAAGCCAATGTTTAAATTTTATGAGCAACTATTTTTTTAAATTTGCCACGTTTAAAAAATATTAAAATACATTCTCTTATGTAAATGTTTATGTAAAGGTGTCCATTCAAAAAATAATTCGAAAAATATGTTAATTGTTAAAAAAAAACCAACATAAGTGCATTAAAAAAAATTATATACAAATTATTCTCTGTTTTTAGAAAGTGTTCAAATGTTGTCATATCATCCGACTAAACCAATCGAAAGAAACTGAACACAAGCGTAGCCGAAAGAGCTCTACTACTGAAACTAATATTTAAATGTTTATTTTACCTGTGTTGAAAAATATTGTACGTAAGATCCTTTATGTAAAAAAAACTTCGAACAAATTAATTTACATGTGTATATTTAACATAGTATATAATAAAATAAAAAAGTAACAATAAAAATTTAAGTATAACAAATATTAAAATAATTTAATTACTTATTACATTTTTGATTTAATGACCATTCTGAAGCTAATCCGAATAAATATTTTAAATGCTCCTAAAGAAAAAGAAATCGTCCAAATTAAAACGACAAAGATATGTTATTTTACATAATAATTATGCGCCTTACCTGACTACTCATAAAATTATTATTACACTTGCGAATAGCGCTGGCAGCATATGGAACATCGCATTCTTTAAAATAAGTCATGTTTTTTATTAAAAAGGTTAGACTGAGCCAAAGTCCACTCGCCGTAACTCCATCACTGTGTTTGATTTAAAAGTCAAAAAGTTGATTTTAAAAAATAATGTTGTCAATTATCGATTGTTAAATTATTTTTAAAACTGTTGCAATTATGCATCAATGCTTACCGACAAATTATGGCGATTGAGCAAACCTCGTTTTTCTTGTGCATATCTTCAACCGCCGTCCACAGCTTTACCAATTCTTTTTCTGCAGGTAAGGCACCGTCTTCTGGCCAGTTATTATAGGTTACGATTTTAACAATCTTTTCTGATCGTGAATACTAATAAAAAAAAATTTATTAAATTCCCTAGACGATTGTTTGCTATTAATTATAATTTCTTACTTTTGTGGCATCAACTATTTCAACTTCTTCTTTTACATAACAATCAATAATTTTCCTAGAATATTCTCTCTTGACAATTTTTAATAGTTTTGTATTTACATAGAATTGATCTTCTGATACAAATTGATAGCAAATCTGGAAAAAATCATTAACTATATAAACTGTTTGTCATAAGTGTCATAAATACTGTAGAATTTTATAAATTTAAATTCAGGGGATTACACCTACAATTTTTGACATGAAAATTTGTTTAATTTAAGAAAATTAAAATAGTTAGGAAAATATAAATTCAATATACCTTAAAAGTATATTAAATTGTTGATAAAATAAAGCTACTTAAATTTCTTCAATTTGATGAATTTGAAGAAATAGCATAGAACACTAAAGGCTGTTAACAATTTAAATATTATACTAGAATTAAATGATACATTATTAGTAACAACTTCCTAAAAAAATTCAAAAATTAATTTAATTAATTTTTGTTTAAATTTTGAGATCTAACTTCTTAAATATTTAAAATTTTTGCACCAAATTTTTTTCATACATTCAAAATGACATACACAATAATAAAAAAATCAATTTTTTGGAAATTTATAGGTTTAAGCCCCCATTCAGTCACGTTTCTTTTAAGACTTACAGGATTATCTAAACTCGGTAGCTGTAAAAAAAGAACAAAATTAATATCTTGTTCTACTAACAATTTCCAAAAATTCACTGCACTAGAAGGAGTAGGTAATCGTGCCGTTATGTACCGACGATTTTTGACAATGTCGTCAATGTTTAAGACAGCTTCATAAATGTTATTTCCATCAACTGTATGAGATCCTTTTAAATTTAACTTAATATTATTTTTATTGTATTTTATAAGGTCATTGATATCAATATTTATATAAATATACCTGCGATATTGTATATCTTATTTGTTGGTGTCTGTTTCCTTGACAATTCCCAAAAGTTAAAAACTTTTTCCCGCCATTCGACATCTTGAATTCTGAATACAAAATTATAAGAGTTCTAAATAATTGTAAACTCTAAATAATTGTATACTCATTTTTAGAGAAGCTATTAATTATCAGAAGTTTAATAACCTTTTGTAGTAGTAGGCTGATTTTTTCTTTGCTTCTTCAATGGCATTGGGCAATTTTTCATCGCAAGCAATGCACGTCTCCTTTGAATTTAAATATTCCATTAAAACCAAATGGATGAACAGATATTGTCTTACATTGCTGATCATATTTGTTCGTTCCTTTCTAACAGATACAACATCTGCGTATACATTTATCATCTGCAAGAAATAAAATTATAATCATTTAATTATTTAAATTATCGAAAAGAAACGAATGAAAAAGGATTGCGTGTAAATTCAATATAAATTTATTAAAAACGCCTGTTTATTTTTTATTTAGTGTAAATTCGCAAATTGTATAAATTCTTCTAGGTCAGAAAATATCTTAATTTATTGAACGGTGTACCAAAGTTACCATACTACCTTTTCTGAAAATATCCGACAAAAGGCCATATCAAGAACTATGAATGTCCCTGTACGACCAATTCCGCCGCTGCTATGTACAAGAATGGGTGGTTCAAATCCTGTTCGTGGAATCGGAACCAATGAGTGAAATTTTTTAAGGAAATCTACGAGGGACCGGGCTTTTAACGGCACATCGTGGTCTGGCCAAGCTGTGAAATGAAGCTGCTGGATCTATAAAGAAACACATTTTTATTCGAATCCCACAGATTTTAATTAGGCAAAGTATTGTTTATGTCATTACTATTCGTGTTTCTTGTTTTTCGTTAACTACAAGGAATCTTCTATAGATAAAATCTAAATAAACTTCTTCACTGAACTGATTCACGGAAATCGCACCGTACAAAACATTATCACCAATTTTACTTGGCCAATATTGCTCACATTTTTTCTAAAATTGAAATTTCAAATGATCTAAACGTTGAAGTAATTTAAAAAAGTATGGAAAATTAATGATTACTTTTCCATGTGAGATTAAGTTTACTACCATACAGACTATTTCAACTTTCTCCTGCCAAATCATCCTCCAGAAATCAATTACTGTGTGTTCAGTTGGTCCTTGGGCGGCAATATAAGTTTTTTTAAAACCTCCATACCCCTACAATAAAAATAATGTAAAGATATTACTTTTTATTCTTAATTCTGTAAACAACAATTAATTTTATCATTGTATTACACACAGAATTGTATTCTCTTTTAAATTAGGAAACCTTTTCAGCGAACAAAATTTTTATGTTTATTAATTAAAATAAATAAAATTGTAGCATTTCAAAATTACCGTTATAAAACTTGCATTAATGTAATCTGAATAAGGATCATCCGGCATTTTTTCCAAAATAACTCTGTTATCGTCACCTAAAATGCGGATGTACATACAATTATATTTTTACTGATTGCTGCTTATTAAAATAATATTTCAGTAAACGTACATGGGAATAAGTTAGCATATCTATTTTTTCGTTTTAATTCCGGAAGTGATCCATAAATACACGGTTCATTCGCTATATTTTTTATAATCTTGAAACAAGAAAAAACTTTTTTATTAAATTAAAATTTCTTTAAATAAAATAATACTTTATTTGCATACCGTGAATGCAGCACTGAGTGCACCTGCTCTAAACGCAATTTCAGTGTATCTTTCGAATTCTTGAATCTTCACTGGCATCATATATTTTTTCTCTATATTTTTAACCACTTGATTATTCGATACATTATAAACAATAGTTTTGTTACCCTCTTCGGGGACATCTGGACTCCTGATCAATATTTTATTAGGAATTTTCGAAAGCATCATACTACTTTCTTTCTCATTCTTTCTGGTTTTTGATAATTTATGTCTAGAATAAATGAATAATATTTACTAAACTTTAACTAGAAATTGTCAAAAGATTTTAATTGAACCTACTTTTTGCAATTAAATTTAATCATAAATATGAAATATACCAATACGCTGATTATCAGAATAAAAACTAAAATGCTGAATACAATTCCATAAAGCTGGAAAATATCACTCTTATCATCAGTAAAATCGTTTCTTCCAGTGTACTCAGTTACGTTTTCGTTAGATTCCGTAGTATTGTATACGAAATCAGTGTCATCGATTCCATCTTTCGTAATTCCGATCTCATCAGTTTCATTCATCGTTCAATTTTCTAGTAAAATCTATAAATAAATGCACTTTCTATATTCACTATAGCTGATAAAATCGTGATATATCTACCTTCTCAAGTGACGCCTTTATCACGTGGAAGGGTGAACGCGACACTCCACTTCCGAAAGAGGCATGTGCGATGGTCGCGACTGCTATCATCGAACTGACGCGAGTAGTCGTAGCGCCAACCACAGCGACGAAGTCTTTTGTCGAAAACTGCAAAGTTGCAGTTGTTCGTCTGCAGTCGCCGGTTTCGAGGTGTCTAGTAGTAGTTGAGTTCGGATAATTTCTGCACCTTACCATTAAACTACGTGACGTTTTACATGATTACGTTAATTTTTGCAATATTTCAGAAAGTAACACTATTACTTTCTGGTGGATGTTTTAAAGAAATATTGACCACTCCTTGTCGAGAAAAAAAAAAGATATCAGTTAAAAAAGAGTTATCACTTCGAAATATAACGCCAGCGGACAGTCTGATAAAGTACTGACAATCTCTCATCATAGGATGTAATATTATACGGACGTGAATCATTTTGGGATACTTCTAAAATGGATAATTTTTTTAATCAATTATTAGACAAAAAAAATGTCAAAAAAATTCAGTCCGATACGATGTAATTGTAGTTTGAAGGAATGCACGAGTTAAATTAACTAATAGAAATTAACGTAGAAGGGATAATTTATTTATCAAAGGTACTGAATAATGCTACAGGAAACTGATGATTCAGATTTGCAAACGTACAGTGCGACCGCAGTTTAATTCGTCACGGACTTTTTTTTACATGCGAGTCATGATAAAAATCGAGAATTTTAATACTAACAACTATGCTTTATAAATATCCGTGTGATTCATAGTAGAGACACTTACAATAATTTTTGTGAGTAATTAGAAATATTTTCAATAATTAATATCCAAACAAATTTTAATTGATCCGTAATAAAGTGTTTATGAACTAGATCCGATTAGTGTGCATATTAAAATGATCACTACAATAATCGCTTTTACTCATATTATTGTCGTCGGCCAATAATCCGCAAGACAGAAGGTACACGCATGTCTGGAGGGAGAACGATAGGCGGTAGTCGATGTTGCGCTCTGGTATATAATTAGTCTGCGGTTGAATTTTTAGTCAGCATAAGCATTTTTAAGGTTCAATCAATTTCAATTTCTCAGTTTAATAATTGTTGTCTTAGAATTTAATTATAAAGCAGATTTAAATTGTTGTGGTTTATTCCCAATGAAAGGATTTGACACTGTTATTCGGTAATATATTTGTAAAATTTAAGGTACGTAATATTTCTTTTATTTTTATTTCTAAATGTTCATTGTATTTACTATAATTAGTGTCTCCTTGCACTATATAGTTTTCAGCATTATTTTTAAATAATATAGATTCATTGAAACAATTCCAGATGTTTATAATAATTTTCAGATATCGCCATTTATTGTTGCTTTTAATTTTTGCAGGATGGGAGGCTGGATAATTTTCGAAATTTTCATTTTGCTACTACTCATTTCTACAGCCGTCGGTTTGATTGGTTATGATTGTGGAAGAACAAGTTTATTAAATATTACATCTATTTCCTTGTTAGACGTAGACCAATGTGAAATACCCCAAGAAAATACAAATGTGACTGAAACCTACGTTCAGCTGCTGCAAATCAATGATTTCAGTGATACCCAAGTTATTCAATGCAAAGTGGAAGTTCATAGAACCGTACACCATTGCGGGATGTTCTCCCATACATCCATCGTGTCAAATGGTTACAATGAGTTCATATATGAGGTGGACCAAAAGATGTGCAAAGACATGCACGACAGAAGAGAATTCAATCACATAGGAAACGTTAATATTCGTGATTTACGTATAAATCGTACCTATTCAGGATCGTGGACTTTGGCAGGTACATTGGATGATCATGGTCACTGCACAGGAGCCTCGTACGCAGATTCATATGGCTCGTGGGAATCAGTAGTGGTCCAAGGAATTATCAAAATATCTTTATTTGAATATCAAGCTAAAGTTAATTTAGACAATAACCTGATCAATTTGCGTTCAGGCAAGTCGTGTTCATTATCGTCTAAATCCTGTATTGACGTTGAAGGAGGTTATACCTTTTGGGAAGCTATACCCAAACAAGATTGTCAGTTTGACAGATATGGTGTATTGTACGAAGGAAAAGCAGTTAAAATGGTCAATTATGAAATGTCCAATCGACAGACAATATTTTCCGTGAATTCGCAAGATATCACATTTGCTCTGATGGCTAAATCTAAAGAGTTAGTTTGCAATTCGGAATTCATCAGGACTGAACATCCCAAGCTTCTTATTTACGAGACAACCAAGAATAATGTCTTGGAAAACAAAAAGAACACGTCCAAAGAAAATCTCGATCTACTTGCTTACATGAATTCCAAATTTGTTTATGTAGAGAGGCACATAAAAAGACAAATGAAGGAGTTGTATCGGGATATAGTGGAGCACAGTTGCAACTTGGAGCGTCAAATTCTCAAAAATTCTCTGTCGATTGCGACGCACAGTCCAGATGAGTTTGCGTATAATGTCATGAAAGGTCCTGGTTACATGGCAGTTGTTGCTGGTGAGGTTGTGCATTTGATAAAATGCATACCGGTGGAAGTGAAGATAAAACACGATGAGGAATGTTACATTGAATTGCCAGTGTTACTTGAAAACAACACGTACTACTTGACTCCTAAAACTCACATTCTGAAAAGTAGGGGAACTAAACACACTTGCAACCGCTTACTTCCTGCTTACTACTTAGTGGGGAACTTTTGGTACCAAATCTTGCAAGGACCGACTGTAACAGTTCCGCCGTTAACTTTGAAGCCAATGACCACGCCTACTTGGAAGTACTCGAATCCTGGCGATTTAATGAAAAATGGTATTTACACTCAGAAGGATCTCAACCAACTAAGAGAAAGCGTCATGTTCCCTTCTGAGCGAGGTTCCCTTTTGAATGAACTTGCGCGGGAAATGGATGGGCAACCTTCAAAGAAGCACGAAGCTCTGAGCAATCTTTTCAACGACTATGCCGTATCCAAAATCATGCAGTCTTCGTGGGATAAAGCATGGTCAGGTTTTCTTACATTCGGCACTGCTAGCGCTGGTATTATAGCAATTTTCATGATTTTCCAATTATTCAAGACTGCACTCGATATTATAGTCAGAGCTTATATTCTTTATTTGGAATACGGCTGGTCACTCCATTTACTTGGTGCAATATGGAGTTCTTTGGCTAGCCTGTTATTGCACCGTAGGAAAAAGTCAAATTCAAACGATAGACATGATATTGACATGAATCGCACCAATGTAGGAAAAGAACCGTACTTCGTTATTATGCCCAACAATGTACTTTCTCAAATGGATTTACCTATCGAACATAACTAATGTAAAATTAATAAGATATGCATAATAAATTCAGTCTGCGAATTATATAATATTACACGAATTATTAAAATTATTTCCATAAAGAAATTAAAATTATGTTTGTAGAAAACTTTTTTTATACAATTAAAAAGCCTTTTTAGGAGGAAGTCAAGACGGATTATTGTAAATTATTTAAAAGCTCGATATTTTATTTAATATATATTTGTAAAAAAAATTGAAGACAATTTACACAGACACTAAAAAATATGTATCAAAAATTAGTTCATGTATTTTTATAATATGTTGTTTTGTATAAATAAAAACATAAGACCAAAATATTGAAATGATACATGTTATTAATCATTCTCTACCTCAAAATAAATAGACTTGAATTCACTTTAAATATAAAGATAATTTGACTGACGTGGTTTCAGTATTCAATCTATCAGATATTTTATTTCTGTTAATATGAAAATAAAATGTTATCACTTTATAGAGCTAAAAATGTCTGCGACTATTATTATAATTATTATCTATGCAAGTATAACACTAATTATCAAATGTAAAAATTATGTACTTTGCTTAATTATTAGAAAATGTGGTACCCTATCGATAGAAAGTTCTATTCTTCAATTAAAATATTCAAATTTTTGTGGAATAATACATTATTAAAAATAAATTGTGGGGTGATTCAGCTTTATGAGATATTGTTCAAAATATAATTGAGTTTTACACTAATTATTAATTCATTTAAAAACGCATGTATTATAATTCAAAATATTTTTATGTATGATTCAGTTATCACAAAAGAAATACATTATAGAAAACGTAAGTAGTAGTAAATACGTAATATTTAATAAATTTACTACATGTACAGAGTCAACTATTTATAATGATATTTACAATACATTGTCATGTTAATATTCATTTTCAAATAAGCATACAAAATTATAAAATCATAAATATCTTAAATCTTTTGTCATTTTGAATGTACAATATCTGAAACAAACCAACCTAACTAGACAAACCATTCTAATGCTACATCATAGAGATAATTCAAATACTCCTAAAAAATACATTTGAATTAAAAAACATGAAACAATGTGCTTACAAGAAATCAAATTGGAAATAATACATACAGCTTGGTTAAAAAAGTCTCTTCGACATCGTTTGATTGAGCGAACAGCTTGCAGAACATCGCATTCCTTATCAATAGCCATTCTCCTCAGTAAAATTGACAAAGTCAGCCAAAGTCCACTGGCTTTTATTCCATCGCTAATTTATGGTATAAAATATATCAGTTTTAAAAATGTTAAGTGCTATTTTTCAAAAATAAAAATTTATGATTTGACAAAATACTTACCGACATACAATAACAATTGGACAATTATCCTTATTTGGAAACTTGTCAAAAGCCTTCCACAAACTCACCAGTTCATTAGGTGGTGGCAAAGATGTTTCCGGCCAGTTCTTATAGCTAATGATTTTGATTATTTGCTCCTTTGATGGCTGCTATCGGTGAATTAAATGGGAAGATAAATATTGCATTAAAAAGCTGATAAAATAAATAATTCAATGTTCTATAGATCGCAACTGTTTACCTCTGAACTGTCAATAACAAGAACTTCTTCCTTTTGGTAAAATTGTGAATCCACAGTTGAATTTTCTTGCCTAACGATTGATAAGTATTTGATGTTTCCGTAACTTTGACTCTCTGGTACTAATTCGCAGTATGTCTAAAATAATTTTACAAAATGTATAAAAAAAATGAGTCTTTTTCATTTGATAACAATAACACTCACAGGATCTTGCAAATTAGGTAATTGTAAAACTAGTACGAGTTCGACGTTTAGCTCGGCCAACATCCTCCAAAAATCTGAAGCTGTCGAAGGCATTGGTAACTGTGTCGTAATGTATTGACAGTTATTAAATATTCCCTTTACACACGTGGCTGCAATGTAATCGCTATCTTCATCGTATCGGTTTAATCTCTTCAAATATATTCTATTTAAACCTCCTGTGATATTATTTTAAATTAATGTACACATTGTTTGGTAAATATGATGATTATTTTCATGGATTTATTAATATGATAATTTAACAAATTAGTGTACCAGTACCAGCTGTTTCAGGAAATCTGTGCTTCTCTCTATTCCTAACTGACACCGATTTCTCAGGAAGTGGTGGAGAACCTAAAACTTCGTTCCACCAGGTTGTATCCAAAATTCTAAGGAAGAAAATGTTTTATGTAATCTGTTTCGAACACTGACGAGGATATGAACAAATCTACAAACCTTTGATAATGGTCAGTGGAGTATTTTCTTGCTTTCTTAATTCTTTCTGGCAAAGTTTTATCACAAGTAAAGCAGGTATCTTTTGAATTTAAAAATTCTACAAGTACTAAGTGTATAAGTAAATACTGCTCCGTATTATCTACCATATTCAATCTTTCATTACGTACTGCCAGTACATTTGCGTATACATCAATGACCTGTTCATATAGTATTAATTAGATATATTTATCAAGATTAAATTTCTTTACAAAGATAAGTCAAAGAATTAAATAAGATATATTAATAATATTATAATAGTGAAAAATAAAATCACCTGTTCAGAAAATATTCTACAAACAGCCATATCTAAAACTATCAATGTACCAGTGCGACCAACCCCAGCACTACAATGAACAATAATTGGTGAATCGTCAGATTTTCGAGGGGCTGGTGCGTGCCTCTGTATTTCCTGAAGAAACGCTACTATTGAGCGGGGATTTGATGGTACTCCGTGATCAGGCCAAGCCGTGTAATGAAGATGTTCGATCTAAAAATTGTTTTTTATATTATATTTAATTGAGAAAATTGAATTGTTTATTTATATCAATTTGTAAAAATTTGAGATTACGATACGAATTTCTTGGTTGTCACAGGCAACTTGGAATGTACGGTAAGTATAATCGGAATGGACTTCTTCACTTGCAAATTTAACAGACACTTTTCCGTACAATACTTTTTTACCTACAGCAGATGGCCAATATTGCTCACATTTCGTCTGCAATGAATATCCACTTGGAGTTAAAATTGAAGAAAATATTATTTTTTTTTTTTATAAAAACTTACTTTGCCATTTTCTATTAAATTTGCCATCATGCAAATAATCTTCACCTTTTCCTGCCAGACCATTCTCCAAAAATCAATTATAGTATTTGGTTTTGGACCTTGCGTTGCTATGTATGATTTTGGAATTTTTCCGTACCCCTATTGTGGAATTAAAGCGACCGATTAATTAATTAGAGTTATTAAGTAATTATTATTTGAAGATTAGTTATTTCTTAATTTTGTGTACCAATTTTTATTAAATATTGCTTACCGTTATGAAATTGGCATTGATGTAATCCGAGTAAGGCTCGTCGGGTAATTTCTCAAGCACCACTCGAGTATCATCATCTAAAATAAAGAAGGATTATTTTAATCAGTTAATTTATATTTGCCCAAATAAAGAAGAACAGATAATTTCTATCTAAAGTAGAAATTACATGGAAATAAGTTTAAATATCTATTTTTAGGTTTGGTTTCTGGTTGAGATCCATAAGTATACGATTTTGTTAAACCACCTTTGATAGTCTAAAAAAAAGTATTTAAAATATAGTTTTTTGTAATATTGGTATGTTAGGTTACTAAATAATATGTTAAATACCTTGTATTCCTTGCTTAACGCACCAGACTTGAAAGCATATTCAAAATAATTTGCAAAATCGTGAACCTTTATAGGCATCATATATTCAGTTTTATTTTCCACAATGAAAACATTATTTTGAGGTAATTCTTTCTCGCCGGTTTTTTTACTGTCAGTCTCAACTTCATTCATAGTGTTATTAGATTTACTTGCACTGAAGTCATTTGATAATGGCATATTTTCTTGGGGGCTAGCTTTTGGTGAACTTGTTATAAAACATGTACTGAATATTTATGAGAATTAGGAAGATATGAATCATTGAAAGAAATAATTATATCTATTATATACTCACTGTTTTCGGTAGTAAATAAAAACTAATGAAGCAGTTATTATAACAATTAAAAACAGTGGAATCATCCACATTGCATAGGGCTTGGCAGGTTCTCCAATAAAGGTTGCAGTAGACATGACATCCGCCAGAATTTTCGGCTCAAAGATATTAAAGTTTTTATCTATCCACGTGCTTTCAATAAGAATAATGTGCACTATGTATGTTTGTTTCGCACAAAGACGATAATTTTTTACACCACCATAAAATTGTCCATCTCCTATTTGAAATTCATGATTTGCATATTTATTGTGATTCTGAAATCATAGTTCCTAGTTGTTAATAGCCTTTTTAAATTTGAATAAAAATGGGCATAATATTTTCACTTACAGTCAGAATAGCAGCTTTCCAAGTGAGATTGTAGTTTGATGATTCTTGGGGGTTAGAAGATGCAGTATCTTCATTACCGATATCTTCATTGTCACAGTACTTCATTCCTTTTACTAAAATGACCATTACACTATCTTTGACATCGTTTATTACAGAAGGTATTGTGATTGACATTGTCAAATCATCATTAGATTTTAGCATTAAATTCATCAAGTTAAAATGCGCCACATCTGGAAGGCTGATTTTTTTTTCACTTGCCTTTCCGACAACATTTCCTCTTGTAACGGCTTGTACCAAAATATTAAAAGTTGAGGATGGAAGAAGGTCTATCTCCCTTATATACTGCATGTGATAAGTATCGTTAATTGTGTAATCTTTGTATTCCCATGGCACAACTTTCAAATTACTGTGGGTTAAATAAGCTTTGATCTTGAATTCACTCAACCGACCGCCAGTTTTGAATGGCTGATTCCATATTACAGTCGCCAATGCCTTCTCTTTGTTAGACGTGTTTAAGGAAAGAAATGATGGTTCCATGGGTTCTAAAAATATTCAAGGTAATAACTAATGGGATAATAAATTTAATACACATTTTTCATTTTATTAAAGCGACTTACTGAATTCTGATCTTTGAATCCGTATAAAAGAAGGCGTTGATGCTTCGTTTACACCCTTATTATAAGCTGTAATCTAAAATTATATGTCGAACAATTATACATATAACAATATTTTTATCGCAATATTATTTTTCTTACTTTGTAGTTGTAATAACTGTCGTTCGGAATACCAATACTTGTGCAAAGCATGTCCGGGACGTTCCAAAGTGTGCAATGTTGGTCATTATTAACAATTATAAGATTTTTTTCGTCGCATAATGTCGAATCATAATTACAGAATGATATTGAATAGTGATCTAATTTTCCATGATGAGGAGGTTTTGGAACTTGCCACCTTAGCATTGTCACTTGATTCTCAATATCTACTTCTACTACATCCCCATTTCGCACTGGCGGTGGTTCTGGAAAAACATTTTAGTTATAAGTATATTTCTGTACTCAGTATATTTTATATTTGCGACTAAAATTTGAGACCTCTATCAGGCATCTGAAATTTCAAACTGATGTATGCAGTTTTATTTTCGGCACCATTAGGAACTCGAAGTACATGAAGCCGAGCTTTGTAATTTTCGGCCCCTTGAAAATCGCGTTTGTTTAATGCGTAATAATCATGATCTGTTTTGACCGTTATTTTCATACTGCTTAATTTATTGTTAATGTACAACTTGGCTGCTTGAATAGTGCCAGTGATAGATGAACAATCGCTCGGGGGATCCCATCTTAACTTTGCAGCAATAGTTGAGGAAGTGTCATGGGCCAGACGTAAATTGGTAAAAACTTCAGTTGGGATATCTGCAAAATATGCGTTAGTGAAGGTTAATTTAATCCATTTAAGATTTGACGACTGATAAATAAGATATATTAGCATACCATTAGATAATGTTTGAACCAGTCTTTCAGTTTTATTTCCGCAGTGTCGAGATGTACAAGCATAAACTGTTACTCGATATTCTGTATAAGGTTTTAATCCATCAAATTTCCACATATAACTAGTTTGAAATAGTGTGGTGTTCCTTATCACTGATTTTATTCTAGATTTACGGGCATTGTATCCCGGTAATGAGATGTACGATAATTGCTTAAAATCTCTGCAGCCGAGTGACTCGATTGGCTGAGTAATTGGAATAAAAGAACATGGATTAATATCCGTTATTCCTAAATGGTTCATTTTTTAAATTAATTTTAGAATAATTTAAGGATACAAAACTGACAATTAAGAAGCTACCTTAATGATATCAACATTTTCTTTACTATCCTCAACGGTGATATGAATAATATGTAATTACAGTTTAAAGTTTTTCCATTTCTATTTTTGGTAAGAAAAAATTTTGAAATATTGTCACGAATGAAATGACTTAATATTTTACTTAATCCGTATGTTCAGTGTTTTTTTTTTAATTTATTTTAATTTTCAAATATAAGAAAATGTCGATACCAGTAAAATAAATTTCTAATCAAGCTCTTTACATCCTTTCAAAGCATACCTCAATTTCTGCCGTATAATTTTCAATTTTTCCATTTGGTGTAGCAGGCACCTCCCATCTACAGTAAATTGTATCATTAAAATTGGAATCAACCATTAAATTTTCAACTTGACTTGGAACTGTAAAAAATATTTTATTTACAATGCATTGACAAATATAAATACAAATAGTTTCTACAAAAAATATACCTCCTGCTAATGTGTATACTGTTCTGTCAACAATAGTAGAATTCGCTGACATAATAACAATTCTGTATGGAGTGTAAGGCTTTAGATTTATAAACGTTTTAGGAAATGGAGTCGATTCATTGAACAGTAATTTAAAGTCATTATACACTTCAATACGGTACCAAGTGTATGGACAGGGATCTTTGAACAGATCATGTATTAAATTATTTATTGTTATGTCGTATTCTTCAGGGGTAATCGCAAAATTCAATCCGACGGATTCTATAAAACAATAAAGTTTAATTACGATTGTAAATAATTTGACGTATTTGTGATTGTATCAGTGAGTATATAGGTGTTTGTGTGGTAGTGTAGGCGTGGCTGTAGATGTGGATCTAGTTGTGGCTGTTGGTGTGATCGAAGTGTGGGGTTTGACTGTAATTGTTTGCAACACTGACCTGAGCATGATGTGATAAAAGTACCCCATTCACTTTGAAAAGTTCTGTTCACAGCATGAGCGAAACCAGCAAATTTGTAATGGGTTCCAGGACGTAATCGTTCTGCAAAGGTTTCGACGACTGTGTTGCTAATTACGGTTTGGTTTTTACTAATAAAAACTGCTGTTGAATTTTCCTAAAAAGATTAGGCGCTTCAAAGTACTATTATATTTATATATTTTTCAGTCAGGCACGTATATAAGTAAATAACATACCCAAACTTCAAAATGCATAATGGTTGGTATACTTTGATATTCATCTTTTATGTCCAAAAAAAGTCTAACAAAAGTTGAATTAATAAGATCGAAACTTGGGATTTGAGGGGATCCAATTCCTTCAAATTGAAGCTGTATTATTTAAAAGAGTGTAAAAAAGTTATAGTTAATATATGAATGTAGGTACCTGTTTTACAATCAGGTGGTAAATAATAATTAGTTTTGTTATTATTACAACCCTCGTTACACTGACCAGTCGCGAAATGACAACTACTGTAAGCACAATGTCCACATTTTTGTTTGCAATCATAACCGTACGTCGCCGAACAATCTAAAAATTATGATTATCTTGGAACATTTTTTTTTATTTTTTAATTATGAAACATAAAAATAAATTTAATATTTACATCCATCACATTTGGGTATATCTTGAAGAAAGCCTTGGGCACAAGTACAACCATGAACATCACAAGCTACTAATTTGCTGCAATCTTTACTATGTGGAAATAGTTTTGAGCACCTTACTGAACAAGACGAACCGATTTTTCCATAGGGGCATGGTTGCCTTTTTTCTAAAAAAAAAAATAAATAAATAAATAAATAAAGGATTAATAAAGTTAGAACTATACTGACATTATCTCATTCGTTAAAGTAAAAACATCACCTGGATCTATTGTTGATTGTGTGAGGTCATTTAAGTGAATGATAGTCGAAGTACCATTTGCTGATATTCTTTGACATGTGATATTTTTTTGCCAGATATAATTGGTAGCAGTGTAGTCCTGATAATCTTCGAATTTAACCACTTTGATGGTTCCTAAAAAAATATGAACATAAGAATGGCGAATCCAAAAATACCCATTGTTTCAAATTATTTGTGTATTTTGTATGAATTGATTAAATATGTATTATCTTTACAAGGAAAAACTCAAATTAATACTTGCAATACTTAAATGAAATTGTATGTATACAGAAGAAATCAATTTTATTTTTTTACATACGTACAATTTACTTATACTGACCATCGAAGCAGCGACGAATATTCGAAATCGCCCAGTAAGAACCATTTCTGATTGTGGCGTTATTGAATGTGTTGATCTCTAGCATGACCGGCGCCTGCAGCTGATTCGGCAACGTCTTATTTAATTTGACATTTTGCCAAACCGGCAGATCGTACAAGTCATCTTTCGCCGTACTTCGAAATACTTTTCCAGTCTTTTGGATCCCTCGTTGGTCCATAAAATCAACAGTCATGTAGCAAGTTCTGCATAGACTGATCGACATTTCCACGCACACAGTCCTACCCGGTGGTGTAGTCATGAATCTTGGAGATAAAAGTTTGGATTGGGTTGTCGTTGTCATCGCGTAACTATCTAGAGGATACACATTGTTATTATACCGTTCACCAGTTTCCATTCAAGTTTTCAATAAAATACTACATCGTAATTTGGAATATACGTATACATACATTTGTGAAACTTCATCTTCATTCTGCCTTTACCTCTCGTGAATAAGTAATAATACGTCTCATCTGGTACCCCATATTCAGACCTACCAGTAAAATAACCTTCCTTTTTTGGTATTTCGTAGTGAAGAATTTCTTTCTGGACATCGTACACCGACAGCAGTATTTGTTTTGAAAAATCCCATTTAATTGTAAACGTCTTCCATTCACTCGGTGACAGAACGCTTCCCTAAAAGTACCAGAAGATGTTGATGTTAATGATTGTTCTTAGTACTGTTATCGATTATCGGGCGATTTGTCAGGAGGGTGTCGGACCGTCAGGTCACGCATTTGGATAAAACAAACCAACTTTAAAGTTAGATTTGACAGATTTTTGTTTAACAAATACCGTATGTTTTAGTATTATTGCTACTTTATCAGCTTCTATACACAACATTTTTGGCATTATATTGTTCATACAAGTAAAGTAAGAAATCATCCAAATTCGTGATCACTCCTTTTTCGTAAGACATCGTGTTATTTTTATAAATAGTTCATTCATGCAATTTATTTAAAGGAAAATTGGAATACGATCTTACATTGTACAATGCAATTATCAATTTGCAGTCGTCTGAGGGAAATCGAGTGATAGGTTCTGGTATGCCATACTCGCATTTCCGAATGACAGATCTTCCGTTTCCCCAACCACCCAGTATTATAAAAAAACAAAAACTTTCGATGCTGAACTGATCGCACACAGCAAAATGGGCGTCGGTCGTACCTCGAATGGAGACACTCAAGGCTCCCGAACTCTGTAGACGCATAATGTGTTTAAATCTCTCTGATGTGGATTCTATTTGAAAGTCTGTGTAGCACGACAAATAATTGTTACATTTATTTTGATAATTTTTCTTACTGAAATAATAATTAATTACCTTCCCATCGATTGTCAAAAATAGGGGACATTGGTCTTTCCATATTACTTATAAATTTCCAATTGTTCTCGAGTTTCCAGTTTCGTGAACACGCTGAGTACTCGCTCATTTGGCAGGTCAGATCATCGTTAGAGTACACGTCGTAGGATTCCATGTCTATCACTGGTATTAACGCAACTTTTATTATTGAAAAATATGCATAGATTTTATTATTAAATAATTATTTATTTTTACCTTCAGATTTATTCTCAATGTCATTCGACATCACCATAGATTCGTGGCTCCATTCAAAGTAAGTATTCCAGATTAGAGCGCTGTTCATGTCGTCGGTAATGCAGTGTGCAGGTTTCGATTTTCGGTAAGTATTCGAGTACCACGGCCCGTATTTGACTGTAGGCCCCGAGAGCACCGTGAATTCGCCGATTACGGGACCGAACACTTGACCAGCTAAGGTTAGCCATAGGATCCATCTGAGTGGCTTTTTCATCTCACTGTTTTTGTTTCGCTTAAAAGAACAAATTCTTTTTAAAATTATAACTTTTTTTTTTTAGTAAAGTAAATTTTTTTATTACTAAATACATACTTATTTTTTATTCCATACTGGAATTAAATTAATACATGATTTTTTTTTTAAATTACTGTTTTATTTAAGGGATTTATTCCCCTTTTATTAATAAATGATAAAAAAATAACAATAAACTATTTGAGTAATATTTAGACTTAAGGAATTTTTGTTATTTAAATTTTTCTAATTATTAATACCTTTTAGATTAACAATTAAAAGCTATGAAATAGTTCCTTTGTTAATTCACATTGCAAAATACAGTGCACATCAAAATACTGGTACGTAAACGTATGAATAGTAAAAGTTAAAGTAGATTAAATATTTTCAATTATTTAATGTAAAAATTTGCGAAAAGTTAATGGCGCTTGGATTCTCTATGCGTCAGATACTGAACTTGTTCTGCTTACGTACATCGTGGATCTCAGAGGAAATTAACTTCCTCTGAGATAATAATTAATTAATCTGCAGAAAAGCTTCCGTACAACAATAATACAATATTTAAATTCTTTTTAAATTTTTAAATTCTTATAATAATCGAGAAACATCAGATTATAGTACATTATACGTCATACATGATGTATGAATAAATTCGGAAGATCTAGCGGATTAATTAATTAACTGATTAGTCAAATAATTTGAAAATTAAATAATTTATGTTAAGAAGAAATAGTTGATCATTTTTACGTAAATTATTACGCCTTTGAGATTTATTTGCGGTTGCATTTCATACGAATAATTGTCACGCATTTAATTTAATTACTTTTTGCTGACCGAGATTGTTTATTTGTTATCTACCCAATGCATTATTCTTTTCCTTATAAATTTATAATAAAATTATAAAAACTAATAAAGCTAAAAAATTTTCATTATTTTATGAAAATAAAATTCTTTGTCTTAATTTTTGTAAAAATAATCACATCAATTTAATCTATTTTTGTCTGTAGAAAAATATTTTTATTATCTAAACATATTAATTACATTGCCATTTGAAGAGTCTAAGAGTTTGTAGTAGTACAATATCAGCTGTGATAAAAAGCGAAACGGACTTTCTACAAGTGAGCACTTGTTTAATATTTTGAAAATATTATTTTCGATGCATCTCTCATAAGCCCACTGATAATTGTGAATGACTCACGAAATGACACATATCCGAGCGTTCACATCCGAACTTCTGCGCTTCCTTGCTCCTCTCCGTCAAATAAATAAAAAAAAGCTCTGCACTAAATTATTGAAAAATAATCTTTTCATTTCAATTCAGTAACGTCCTCTTGCACTTCAGCGAGATTTACGTATTTACCGGGACAACCTTGAACGAGCGACAAAACTAAATAAATAAATAAATAAATAAATAAATAAATAAATATAAAAAAATAAAAAAAAAATAAAAAAATAAGTCTTATCCGCAGAAAAATGACCTTACTCTTTGGCAAATTGATTTGTAGCCCACAAGTTTTTCCTTTTCGCAGCTTTTATCGCCTCGCCGGTGATTTATTCGGCTTCGATTCGCGCCGTTTTGAAACGTAGATGCGCCTTTATGATACCTCGATGGTGTAATTTACGAGCCGAAATTATTGCTTCATTGTTTGACGCCTTTTACGCTCGGCGGGCGGTGCGGGACCGTACGGATTCGCCGTTTTACGGGGGTCGGATGTCGGCGGGAGCTAACGGTTTTCGCGTTAAGCGCCGCGATTGATTAATGAAGATGTTACGGCCGATAAATATCGCCGGGCGTTTCGCGGATAGGCGCACTAAAATTTTCTATAGCTAAACGATACTGGGCTTACAATGTATTTCTCGTCGAATCGATCGTTTATTAGAAAGCGAGGCACATTTATTGACGGCTAATCATTCAATTTCGCGGATTGTTCGATGGTAATAAAGTAACGTTATTCCGAATTCAGTGGGTTCTTAAGATAGGTTTCAAAACTCGTCGTTCAATTTTTTTTTAGTGTAATTTTAATTTTTTTTTAATTTGGCCTGCGACAGTTTCGAGTCTTATTCTATTTTCCACATATTATATCTAGTTCGATCATATTAATAAAATAAAATAAAATATTATAAAAATAGATGAATAATGAAACTGTATACTATTATTTTCTATTTAAATTGATGAGTTTAGCTATACAGATTTTTGTATAAAGCTGCTAAAAGTGGATACGATTTTTTTTTTAACTTAAACAATTTGGAAACTTTTGGTAATTATTTATTTTTAAAGTCTCGGGTTTGCATAACATTTCACAAGCGGTACACCCAATAAAGTTCCAAAGAAACGAAAGCCACTTTAAATGCAAAGAAGCTTCTCGCCTGCTAGTAATAAAATAAAATCCGAAGCTTCTTTCACTGTTGCTGATGCAGACCAAATCCTCTTTATACTGCAAAATCAGTCATTTTGCTACGTTAAAATATATTTTTTTGATACTCGATTATCACACTGACATAAAAATCAACGTCTTATTCTGTTGATACAAAATGATAATCGAGCAGATAAAGTTAAAAGGGGAAGAACAGAAAAAATGAGTTCGATCAATCGTGGGTGCGGTTGATGACTGAGAGGAGGCAGATTGACGGACAAGACTAGAAATTATAAATTACGCCCGCGTTTTTTAACCCGAAATTTAAATAAATAAACACTTTCCAGAGAATGGAACTCACAACTTTTATATACTGTTCGCATAATTTCTATGTTTTTCCTATAGATCACACATAAAACTTTAATTCATTTATTAGTTATCTATTATTTAAGCGGTAATTGCTGCCTTTTATTTAGTTACATCATTTTTTTTTTGCTTCTAGCAATGTCAGCGTGCATCTTCAAAATACATTTTATTTTATTCATTTATTAAACGGACATAGTACCCTTAAATTATAAAATACAAATGTTAAATCTATAAAAGAAAAACAAAAATAAAGTATGAGCATAAAGATTCTATATTATATACAACTATAGCCGTCTAATAAAAACAATCTAAAATTTAAAAATAATCAGAATAATCGTGTCTCACTTTCTGATCAATGAAACTACTTGTTGATTATCCAGACTCTACAACTGAACCAGCAGCCACCATTTCATTCATACAAACGTCTCGTAGAGCAATACTGAACTAAAAGAAAAAAGACACTTACGCGCACAGTACAACACAGGGCTGCTCGAACACAGCTCAAACTGTGATTGTTTTCACCTCGGTAACGGACACCCGGCCGGAATAACCCGAGCCCCCGTCGGTTTCACTCGCGTCGGACGCGCAACAAATCGGAGAAAAGCCCCGCGCAAATCGTCCCGGCCGCTCGTCGGGAATACGAAAAAAAAGCGTCTCCGCGACGAGAAAGTGCACGCGGCTGTACTTGCGCCTTACTGTATAAAACCGATAAAGCCGAGCGCGAGCTCGCTCTATCTCCGCCTTCTCCGACGAGCTTTTTTCTTTTTTTTTGTTCGCGATGACGGATGCGTCGGCTGTAGCGAACTCGCGCATTTTTTTATTTTCGTTCGGCATTCGGCGCGCGCTGGCCTGGACGCTCGGTGCTTTCATTAAGATTGTTCTCATGCTAATGAGCCGCGAGCTTGACTCGCAGCTGATTCGAAGTATTTGGGTTAGTTTTTTTATTTTTTATTTGTGGAGGTATCAGTGCACTTACTTTTGAGACGTTACCCTTTTTTGGTGGCTTGAGATTTGCTTCGTTTTAGTGGAGCGTATTATTAACGAATTTTATTTAATATTTTTCATTGAAAATTTTATTGCTTTGTTTTTAAATAATTAATCAATTAAATTAATAAAATTAATAATTTAGTATTTTAAGTACTACAAGTATTATTTCTGAAAAGTTTCTGGTTGTTATATGTACTTTGATTATTAGTGTATATTATTAGGTATATAATTAGGATTATTAGGTATTTAGGTTTTATTCGAGAAAACAAAGAATATTTCAAAATGTGTCGATTTGTTTGTCAATTTCTTCTTTAATTAAAAATTCATTTTTAAAACAGTTAATTGTATAATTAATTGATTAGTTGGTATAGGCCTTAATAGCCCTCAAAAGCAGTTAAATCTTTCTTGCTTTTGTAACACTGCA
This sequence comes from Sycophila texana, assembly GCA_035582955.1. Classification (NCBI taxonomy): domain Eukaryota; kingdom Metazoa; phylum Arthropoda; class Insecta; order Hymenoptera; family Eurytomidae; genus Sycophila; species Sycophila texana. The sequence continues at coordinate 13,527 of JAWWEN010036366.1, read as the reverse complement.
CGAAGAGAAATTTGCTGATTAATTTTCCAAAGTACCATTGCAATTTTGTCAGAGACTGCTCACATTGACATTTCCACAACAATTTTTTAGAAAAATTCGTAGGTTCCACTCGAAAAATTACGATCGTACAATAGTAAAATTAGAATGATTTACTAGAATGGTTTACTAAAGGATTTATTTCTCTTCGTATGACTCTCTATAAGATAAAAACCATCGAGTTAAAAAAAAAAAAAAAAAAAATAGTAACCGGTGTGCATTTTACTTTGATAACAGTTTCTCTACCTTAATATCAAAAGACAATTCTTCAAACTATCTTATTCCAATATCCATCGCACCCACACAGATGAGCGTTAACGTATCCTGAAATTACACTGTACACCCAAATCCCATACCTTATAAACTCCAGGTTCACCAACGAGCCTCGCCAGTTTCATGCTCGAGAAACCACTATGGAAACGACTGTTTCTGCAACATTCCACGCCTTCTTTCAGCGCATAAGGTAGAATTCGCGCGGCGTCAACCGACGCGTCAAATTCGAGCAAACGACGATGAGACACTGGCGGTTCGCCGGCACAATTACGTCGTCGCTCAACGTCCATTAGACGCCGATTGTCATTCGATTCGACGGCGGGAAGCGTGCGCCGAATGTGCGAAGCGCCACGCGCGCATAACTGGATCGGACTTCCCCTCTTCCACTCTCCCACCCGCGCAACAAAATGCCGCTGAGCTTCTTTGCGACGTTTGCGATTTTTTTTTCTCCTCGTTTGCAACGCATGCACTACTTTTGTCTGTTAAAAGTTCGATCGATGCCTTCTGAATTGCTGCAGTAATTTCGAGAGTAGTTTTTTTATTTTTTTTTTTTTAATCGGATGAATTTTAAACGGAGAGTATTTTATCGCGCAACGGATGATTCATCGAAAGAGGAAGCATGGTGACAATGGTGATAAAGTGTAACGGGTGTTTTGCACTTTCTTTGATAGAAAGCTTATTAAGCTTGGAAAAAAGTTTTGAAACTTATACGAGTGCAATTGGCATATTTTGACTGCAGGTAGCTAGAGATCATTGTTTAGCCAAATTTTTTACACTGTTCAGATAGTCTCGTCTTTCTAGAAATTTATATTAAATTCTAGTGCTTTTTACAAGCTACATTACTAAACTTAGTAATATGTATTAGGATCTAATGTTAGGATCTAAGATAGATTAGTCGATGCCGTTATTTTTCTGTAAAACATCGAATTTCATTTAAATTGACAAATATTTCTGGATATTTTTGGAAGTGTTGAATGCATAATGTAATTTAATAAGTATTATTATTATTATTTGTAATTTTAAGAGCGGTTAATTAGATTTTTTGGCGATTGAATCAAGTGATTGTATAACAGAACACGATCTAGAGCTTGAATGAAATTTATTAAATAAAAATTTAATTAAATTCGCAACTAATAGCGACATCACATCTTATGCTTTCTCCATTAGGGTCATTGAATGATGTCAGCTTACAGTACATTATGCCATTGGAATTTCTATCGCTTCGTACGGTTCTGTTCTATCAATTAATTCATAGAGCAGAATATAAATATTTTGATACGCTTTGTAGGTGGGTTGGTTGAGCATGTATCTTACGAAATCTGTGTTGCTTTTTTTAGCTTTAAAAATCAGACCTTTTAGCCAAGCTTTTCTGAGGTCAATTAGACAGGTTCCAATCATTTTAACTCTTAAAAGGTCCCATTTGAGATCTGAAATTAATGAATCGTGCTGTGTTTTTTTTTTATCAAACTGGAATTCTGAAATAATGTTCTCCGATTCTATATACTCGTTGAATTGTTTGCTAATTATTTTTTCAAAGAATTTGCTGATGGCTGGCAATAAACTGATGGGGCGAATTATCTTTTTTTTTTAAGACTATTAATTTAGCTCTTTTCCAAGCAGTTGGGTAGTAGCAATTGTTAAAGCATTGATAAAAATGACAATGCAGTAATTAATTATCGGAATTATTTTAACAATAAGATTTTGGATTCCATCCTCACTGAAGGAAATTTTATTTTTGAGCTTTCTTTACTTTAAATTTTCTGCAGATAGACCCTGCGTGGTAGTGTAAGAAGGTGTATGACAAATAGGTTTGAATGAGGCACGGTCCCATGGTGTAATGGTAAGCACTCTGGACTTTGAATCCAGCGATCCGAGTTCAAATCTCGGTGGGACCTAATTTTTTCGTTTTTTTTTATTTACAATAATAATTATTTTTATTTTTCGAAAAATAAAATTTCTACCCATGGTTTATCAAAATTAATTTTGATTACAAAGATATAGGTCAAAATTAATATTTTTAAATTTATTTTTATGTATACCTATATGTAAATTTTTTTTCACGCCAGATTTATTACGGATAAATTCAGAAATATTTTGTTATATAACGCTTATCATTAGTGGTGCAATAGACAAACTCAGTACGTGCTTCTCAAAATATCTGTTTAACTTTTGGTAAACATTATCGTTAGTTTTGCCAACGTGTGTCTGTAAGCTCTAAAATGAACAAGAATCGAATGATAAATGTTATTCATTGCTATCGCATTTTTCTACTTTAATCGTGTTCGGATTAGTAATATATGTATGCTAAAAATATTCATTGATAAATCAGAAGGTCTAATTGCAAACAGTAATAATAACAATTTATCTTAGATGATAAAGTTGCTATTTGGATTATATTAATCATGTGACCCGTTTAGCTAGCTACTGAAATTCAAGTTTCCTACTCTACCGATTATATAGATTTTTTCTATGTATAAAATCAATACGTTGCTACGTCGTTTATGAATCACAAAACTTTGTAATTTGTAGAAATATTTATTTAAATTGAACTTTTTTATATTTTATTTAATAAATTATTTAGTTTGACAAATGATGTATGAAACTATAAATTTTAATGTTTTTAAATAGTACATTTCGATACAAGTGCGAGAATGTGATTTTCAGCCTCGTGTGACATTTGCGCACGAGCGAAGCGAGTGCGAAAAGGTCACACGAGGCTAAAATCACCTCCTCGCTCATGTATCGAACCGTATTTTTCGACACAACGTGTGCAAGATGCGATTTTGCGAAGCTGATTTTGAGCGTGCGTGCGCAAAGTCGTATCTTTGCGCACGGCGTATCGAAAAATTGCTTTCATATTTTCAATTAAATTAATTGTTTAGAAATTACGTGAATATTAACTGCTGGCAATTAGACAAAAGATAAGAAAGAAACATCAAGTGGTTAGTAATAGATGGAGCAGTAACTGATGTGACAAATCGCTTATTAATTCTTGACTCGGCACAACCTACCAATCTCGTAAATGTCGTATCAGCAGAATTTATGTCAAATAGACAAATCGACAGCGGGTTTTCAAGGATGGTAACACTAGTAGCTGGTTTATTAAAAAAAAAATTTGACATCTTGAAAAATTTACGGGAAAGTGAAAAAGCTCATTTGCTTGTTGGTTACCTATTTGATCAACTGCCCACTTAAAAAATATAATATCCCATTTCTTTGCCTTTTTTTTTACCGTAAAAAGAATTTTTTTGATCAAGCAATTTTATTTTCAAATAAAATTTCAATACAATTAAAAAGAAGATAAGTATAAAAATTAAAAATATAACAGTTTCAGTAGTAATAATTATTGTGCAATTTTACCTGATCCTATATTGCTTATATACTTATAGACATTTCGTTCAAAACAGTTATAAGATACTTGAAAAAATTAAAATTATAATTATTAGAATTAATTACCGGAATGTTCAAGTGATTGTAGAAATTGATTTTACCAACATTGACATTTTTTAATTATTTAAAAATTATGTCAATGCAATTACTTTGTAATTAAATCATCGTTGCACTATACCTTAAGTACGATTTTTTTTTTAAATTGTTTGGATTTACAAATAATCAATAAAATTTTGATACCGATAAATATATTCCTTACAAATACATCAATGATGAGACTATATTGATCTTAATACTTTTTAAAAGAAATAATAATAAGATTATTTTGTTAATAATTGCATATTTTCATTATTCGAGTTAAAAAAAATTCACGATTAAGTACGTGCAATCTGTCAATAACTGTATTTACAAGTCATACTTTTTAAATAAATATAATAATTTTTTTTTTACAGATTAGCAGTGTTTCACCTGGTTGTTTGGGGTATTCAAAAATAAAATTCAATTCTTCAAGGTCCCATGGTGTAATGGTTAGCACTCTGGACTCTGAATCCAGCGATCCGAGTTCAAATCTCGGTGGGACCTTCTTTTTTTTCCATTTAGAAGTATTTACCGATAATACTGGTTTGACTTTTTATTAGTTTGTGGTATAAACACGTAGTACTTATGTGATTATGGATATATATGTTATTAAACTTAGGTGTATTAATTAATTCTTACATTATACCCACATTCCCAAAAATTAATTTAAAAATTATCTGTAATTAAAGATTGACTATTGATTAAATTTAAACTTGATTAAACCTGGCCTTGATCTTCGATTAAAAGAATTCGACATTCGATATATAAATCATTTAAAATAACAAATCATAATTGTGAACTCATTTTTCTACTTCGTTTTCTCTCTCTTTTGTATCTAAGAATATTATAAATTTCACATTTTTTTCATCATTGTTTCTCTAAGAAAGAAGGTTTCGAATATTAATCTAAAATTTTAATATTCTAGAACTAAACTTAAAAATAAAAAATAAAGTACAGTATTTAATATATAAAATTGATACATGGTAGTAAAAAATCTTATCATACTTTTGAACACGCCAATATTCTGCGGAATAGAATTCCACCCTCTTCTCAGTCCATTCAATGATAAATAAATAAATAAATAAATAATAATTTCATATATAAATAATAGGACTTCTTCACTCGCACAAATTCGAATACCCACCCGCGGCGATGTGGAATGCGACGTTAAATAAGACAATGGGCTCATTCGCTGCGAATTCGAATTTTTTCTTACAACGCATTTCCGCGGGGGATCGAAGAGCGGCTTTCTCGCGATATCGCGATGACTAGGCGCTATCCGAATCTTTAATTCATTCGGCCGATTGCCCCGGTTAGGTAATTTTATGCTTTTGGATTTTTTTTAGAAGGCGCCGGTGAGCTTTCGCATAGGCGCACTTATGTGCGAGAGGCCCGATAACGACTAAGTGAAATTTATTGTACGATTGGCAAGCGCGCCAAGATAGTCGATTTCGAGTGTTTCTAGTACTTGCGGCTGAGCCTGGCTTCAATTTTTCCGGATCGGTTAATGCGATTGGTTTGTCTAGGCTTGCGTTACATTCGCAAATTATTTCGCGGAGACGATACCGAGGGAGCCCTTGGTGAAAGGTAGCGGGGAATGGAATTTAAAATTATATGATAAAGTAAGGTAGGGCACATATATATATACAAATCCGCGAATTCCATAAAACAACTGCGGGATACAAAAAATAATAAAGAAAATTTGAGAGCACGCCACCTTGAGTATCCCCCAACATAAAAGATCTCTAACGCGTTTTTTCCATAGAATTCCTCATAAATTTCTCACATATGACCAGCAAAAACGTTAGGCAATCGATAATTTGTGTTCATGATTTTTTTTTATGTTGGGGTACACCTATGGAATCAAAAAAATATTGCCTCAAATTCTTTTTAATTATTTTTTGTACCCCAATTGTTTTATGTAATTCGCGAATTGCGTCACATACAGGGTAGGCCATTTTAATCCCTCCGCCTGGATATTTCTGCCCAATTAAGTTTAGCGAAAAATGTTTCAGATAAAAGTTACTGGACTCAGAGGGAAGGACATGTTATGGTGACATTGCCTTCGTTTTTTTTTTTTTTAATAGGATGCTTAAGTAGTTATAACTGTAACTTCTGCAACGGTTTATCCACTCTTTTACAATATAGTATTATTAAAATAGTTATATAAATTAAATAAGTATTTACATTTCAATAGATGAATACTTAAGTACACGGGAGAAGGGTCAGACTCTTAAAAAAAAAGGAAATATAAAAGAAGATTCAGAAAAGTAAAAAACCTCTGATTTTCCAATAATTGTTCTCATTTCACAACATTCTATAATCAACCCATCAGAAATAAAATTCTATATGTAAATTATTAAGGATGGATAAAATCAAAAATATGTGTCTTTACACGTAATAATTCAATTTACAAGATTTGCAAAAAACGGTGTGTTTTAGAACTGGCACTGCCCAATATCACGCAATCGATTATCCGAGCACATAAGTAAGATAAGCGGCAGAGGATTAGGAAAGAGCGCGAGTCTTCGGCTGCCAATTAAAAGCGTACGTGTCGAGCCAAAGCTCGCGCAATCGCTCGCTCCAGTTTCGTCCGCGAACAATTTATAATGAGTGATTTTCGCGCGTGAATTTTCCGGCGTCGGGTACATTCGGGCCGTATGAAGACATCGCGCAATCCGGGCAAGATTAATCGAGTCTTGCGCAACTCTCCCCGAGTGCCGATCGATCGCCGATTCTCCACGCGTGCAGTGTGCGTCCCGATCGGTTGTTTACGATGCAGTAATGCGATAGCGGTGACTTGTGTTTATTTTGTAATTAACTTTTTGGCTCGCGAAGATTTTTCTGAGAAAGTTTCTCCCCTGCAAAAAACTACTCAGGGTATTATCATTACACTTGTGTTGTTCTTTTGAAGAAGCATTCGATCGACTTGATGGAATGTTTATGGCTAGATGCATAAAATATTAAAGTGTAAAAGGAAAAATCTATATGGATTTCTATATAGTTGAAGGATTCGATGAATGTAAATTAAATGTGAATTGCAAATATGTATATATATATATATATATTTTTATTTTTAAAAGACGAAATTGCAGGAATTCGAAGGAAGATAAGGAAATGAGCATTACATAATTTTTATGATGAAGCATGAGTTTCAGTTAAATCATTGCAGGTACAAATAAGTGTGTGAGACCGAGCGCGAGTGAAAATTAATTATAGTCAGCCGGACGTTAAACTCGACTTCCTATCGATTTGATGCCGTTATTCATAAGAAGGCGTATCAATTGCGTTTATGAGTGTGCCTTAGAAAACGCGAGTCATTTCGCGCTTTCCCGTGCATTGAATATCGAAATTTTTTTCCTCCGCGCGTCATTAAATGTTTATTATTTCCTTTTTTTCCACCCAGGATGAAAAAACAAAAGTGTTAATTTGATGGAAGGAATGTTCCATTATAATCTAGTCACACGAGACTTATCGATGAACATTTAGATCATCTGACGTTTCAGAATTCATTGTAAGAAAATAATTTTATCAATATTTTTGAAATAAATGCTGGTTTGTTGGATAATTCTGATGTAGACGTTTGTATTCATAAAATAAGTTTATTTGAGAAAATAAATTTTAGTATTAATAAAATACTTAGCACATATATCATCTCGCTCAAGTTTAAAAAAGAATCTTCTTTTAAATGCTTTGCATCTTTGAATATGCCAGTCTGCAAAAAATTAAAAGCATTCGCACATCCACAAACACTTTTTAAAAAAAGAAATGAACTTTAAAAAGATAATGGAAAGGCCGCCTTAAGCCCTTCAAGCGTTTCTTTCATTATCAAGAGTCGCAACAGCTGTATTTACCTAAGCGATGCACGTCTTTGATCCAGCGACCACCAGGAAGTTCCTCAACGATACAAAGACATCGAGTGGTCAACGGATTTTTCTTTTTACACTTCGATGTAGGTCTTTTCGTGCGAGGATATTTTAATGTCGACGTTTCTAGGTATAATTTATTAATCTTTTAAAAGGTATTCTTTTTATCAGTCTTATTCTTTGGAACATTTATATGTGGCATCGTTACTTATACATTTAAATGACTTTTTTTTATCTTTTAATTTTTTCTAGTAGCTCATATTATCCATTCGCCTTCTTTAAATATTTCGTTATTCTTAATTTATTATCATTTATTAGTCCTTTTCAAAATTAGTTATCATTAAAATAGTAATCAGAGATTTTTTAAGATTATTTTTTTAAAACTAGATATTTAAAATTTAAATTAAATTTGAATAATATTACTTTTCGAATCTGGTAAAGATTTATTGAGCACGGTAATGTAGGGCTTTTATGAGTCACCTGAGTATACTCGTCGAAGTAAAAGAAATGTTCGATCGAGAGGCTGTCGAACGCGGAAATATTGCAAGCCAAAGTACGCACTTGCACATTTCTGAGAAATTCTGCCAATGTATAAATTAATAATAACAGTAATTACTTTATTATAGTTGCTTTAGAAATTACTATAGTAACTACTAAAGCAAGGATAAACTTGTATAATAAAAAAAAAAATTACTATAATGACCAGTAAATTTTTAAATATTTAAATTAAATTTTACTGTATTTTTATAGTAAAATTTGCTAGCAATTATACCATTCTTTTTACTTTCGTCTTTGTGCTTGGTTTATTAAAGAGTATAACAATTTTTAATGTATCACTTTTTGCGTGCATAAATGCATAAAATGTTTAATAAAAATTAAATCCAACACCAGACAATTGATTGCACCTTGTTCAAGTGAAATCGTAATGCGATTTGGAAAGCTCGCCCCGCAAGTCTTCGGCACACCAAAACCGTAAGCTCCCGTCAAAACTATAAGTACTTCCTCGAGTGGCGCGTCCTATAAATCCAAATCCGGCTTCCTCTACTCAATCCAACAGCCAAAAAAAAAAAAAAAAAATATCAGTTAGTCCGCGGCATCCACCGCGGAAAGATCGAGAGTCCGAAAGGCATTAGCGTCGTCTTACAGAAAGCGTGTCCGCGTGAAAAGAGCCGACCGACCGGGGCATTAGGCTCACATTGTCGGCGCTGCCGTCGATCGCGCTCGGAGGGCCCGCAGCGCGACTTCCCGGTGGCGCGAAAAACGCGGAAATCGACAATACCCCGGCGCGATAAATAAATTGCCGGCCGGACAAAGGCCCGTCGCGTCCGCATTATGTGCCCCTGCGGAAGTTGTCACCCCGGCGCGGAGAGAAGGATGGGGCCCGCCGCTTTTTTCCCCGAGCGAACGGGGGAGGGGGCGATTTTTCGCAAGTAGCGACACTCCTTACGTAAAGCCTCTCGGAGGTGGTTGAATCGGCTAATTGATGTATTTCTGGGGAGGCCTGAATGGGCGAGCGTCGCTCGTTTTGTTCGGGTGCCCGATTGTGCCCGGACGCTCGCCGCTGATCATTTATCATCGTTACTTTGTTGCCCAAAAGAAGTTCGCCTTTTTATCTGATGCATATTAGTCAAACGGAGTATAACGCGGCATTTCGTTATGAAATGCACGCGAGAGGCTTCTCTCTACAAGCGCCTCCTGCAAATTTTCAATTCTCTCGCGGCCGCGACGGCGTAATTTATTTATACGCGCGGATGAAATTTTTGATTCGTCGTGAGTATGGAAAGTTTCGATACATTTGGAGGAGTTTCGCGCGGGAAGAAAAATTTTCGAGATATCTGCTCTGGCATGGCTATGAGCTATCTGCCATCAGGCATCTTTTACGCAATGATTATGTGCGTGCAGATTATATTGTACATCGCGAGCGCGCCTTTCGTGCATGAGCTTTGAATTTCACGCTCGCCTGCATTTCCTTTTCAATTTGAAAGCAAATCCTTCTGCCTGGATGAACATAACAAATACATTGCGCGACGTGCATTCGCTGGGACGAGGAATAAATTAATATAAGGATTCTTATTGATGAGATACTATATTGTACATGTAAAATTTTTTACTCTGTCTATTTATTTCTTAGCATTTTGATAATGTCTATCGACATACCTGTTAGGTATCTCGTTTTTATAAGTGCCTTATAGTTAGATCTTTTATAGAATTTTAGATGCAGTTCACATGCAATTCATAGTATTAATATACCATAAGATAATTACGGGGATGTCTCTCAAAAACCTTTTAGGTATTAGGTTTTCAAGTGACTTTCAGTTAAATCTTCCCGAATTTTAGATGCAGTTCGATTCGATTTTACATTTTTTATTTTATTTTATAAATTTAAGGATCCGCAGTCATTATAAACAATATTATTTCAATGTATAAAAACTTAAAATAACCGCCAGGTTGTACAATACATAATTAATATAACAAAAGTTCATTCTATTTTAATTCACTGAACGTAGAGAAATTTGTAGATTTCATTATTAAAACGAAAAATTTACAGCACTGCTTTAATAATAATTACTATCTACGACTATCTTAATTAATAATTCTATTTGCATAATGAAATATTTCTTCAAATTGTTGAAATGGAAATAAAAAAATAGAAGTAGGAACTATCGACGAAATTATTTCTCATGCAGATGTCCTTTACACAAAAACCTAAAATGAAACTTCTCCAACTTTATGCAAACTCCACTATCGTCAAGCACTAGATTAGAATTAATAACATTTTATTTATTACTTGTTCATTTACAATTTCAATTTAATTATTTATTCAACCACAAAAATAATAATGCTATAGAGTTTAATAAATGACATAGGGAAAAAAATTAATCCCGCAAAACGCTGTACTTCTTTTCTTATATATTTATATAAATAATACACGTTGTAAAGTTAATAATGCTCAAAAATAAAATACCAATGCGAATACAAAAACTACTCTCGCGTTAAGGTTTAAGGTACCCACGCCACAGCCATAAATCCCTTTCTCGCTTTCACCTATTATAATTTTTAGCGCAATATTTACCTTAGCACAAAGTTCGCATTCGCAAATAAACGAGCAAGGGCGCATTAAAAAAAAAAAAAAAAATTAATCAGCCGATGACCCTTTACAAATTGAACGATACCTGAGCCGGACAGGCCGAGCGACCTGAGAGGCAAAAAATTAGCATGGGGCACCGGCGAAACGAGGAGGAGGCTCGCGCGCGCTCTTGCGTCGCCTCCCCCGCGGCGCGCTCGTTTTATCACGCGATTACTTCCGCGTCGAGATGTACGATGATTAGGTCGTACCTGCTGGCGGAATTTACAACCTGCGCCCGGCCGCCACGCTGTGAATTTATATAATCGATATATCGGGAGCGCGCCGACGCTTCCTTCTGCCTACAACTAGCGTTATTAGTTCAGTGTAACGCTCGCCCAAAAAATAATTATTTTAGAGAGTAGTTCTTGTTGGCGAAAAAAAGTGCGCGTGTCATTTCGGAATGACATAACATACATGAGAATTTGGAAGATTTATGGAGAGAAATTAAATAATTAAAAAGAAAAAAAAATAGATGAAAATTTTGTAAGGTAACTGTTCAAATTTGTTCGCTTTCTGTCTTTACGCGGTTGTTTTTTTTTTCAATGATTATATTTTGTTTTTTAGTATTTCTTTTGTTAAAATGAACTGTGATATTTTGAGAAAACGAGGAGAGGAACTGTGGAAACTTTTCTTTTCTACATATTCCTGTTATGTATGTTAGAAAAAGAAAACGAAAGAAAATGAAGAAAATTGAAAAGAAGGGATTTCTAATTCTTCTTCTTGGTGTCACGTTCAAAGGGAAAAAAGGATTAAAGAATAAGTAATTTATTTTATTATATGTAATTATAAGTTGTATAAGTGTGCAAGTGTGCATGGATTATATACTTGTTAAAACTCTTTAGTCGAAGTAACTAATTTTTTTCTTAAAATTATTTTTTATAACTATTAGAATTGAATGAGATTTAAAACAAAATAAATTTTTTTCTTAAAAAGCCAAAGAAGGTTTATAATTATTTAAAATAAAAAAATTAAAATTTATGCTTTAAATTTAGTATCTGCTATAATACTTAATGGAAAGTGCTTGACCTTCGCACGGAATAGTTATTTTCGCAATTTAAAATTTAGAAAGTTAAAAACACGTGATCATATTTCTGATACAATCAATTATAGTATATATCTTCATTTTCATTCTAAATTTTTCTGAGCGCCTTATTGAGCACCTCCAACATCATGGCGCCGTGGCTTAGTTGGTTAAAGCGCCTGTCTAGTAAACAGGAGATCGGGGGTTCGAATCCCCCCGGGGCCTCATGGTTGAGTTTTCTTTTTGTTTTTCTATTGTCAAATATTATTATTAGCAACATATCTATAACCCTTTTACCTTTTACTTTTATAATTTTCGTATATTTTTTAATTAAATATTTATAAAATGTTTGCTGAATTAAATTTTAATAAACAAAATAACTTTTTACAAATATTCATAAATGTTTAATAATAACCAATTTTAATACCCCAAGTGATATAAAGAAATTGCACATATGCACTTGTCACTATACATAACTAAATTAATAAATAAAGTACCGTTTTTTAATAAATTTGTAATCAAATGATTACGATTATATTTCTTGGCGATAATAATGAACAAATTCTAACGTTAGCTAAACCTTAGTGAAATGTTTAAATAAATTATTGATACAAGCAAGTATAGAGCGTACGAGGTATTACAACTTTTATAAAATTTAATTATTTATTGATTGCTTTTTTATTCATATAATTCTGTATTTTAACAATGATATCTTAATTAATTCACTAATAAATAATAAGAGGAGTGTTTAAAAGTCTGTAGAATTTTCTTAATTCATACGTAAACGTTCTTAATTCATACGTAAACATACCTTTGTATAAGTCAAAATGACACTTCATTCACTACGTTTAAACTTTTCGCTTCTTTTAACTCTTCTACCAGTGCTTGAATGAGTGATACCGATTTTTCTGAAGCACTTTTAGTAATTCGGTATAGAATTATAGAATAGCAGAAAAGTCATTACACCGTTTAATTCTGGAATCGTTAAATCAATACGTTGATTTTCCTAACTTATTCGACTTGCATTAATAGCTTAAATAATTATAAATTAGTTACTATAAATTTTTTACATTACAATCTACGCTCACCATCGGATTATTAATGGATTGGCATACCTATTGTAATTTACGTTGTGAACTACTGGTTTCAATATTAAAATAAATTAAGTAATTAAATCTTGTAAATAATAATTTCTATATTTAAATATACGCAATCTACACAATTTTATTCAAACAGAATATTCAATACAGTTGCATTTTTCTTTTACGTAGAGTAAGGACGTCAACTAGAATTTATTCTCAATCGCTCTCAAAGTTATTTAAAAAACACACGAGAAACATGTCTTTCGAAAAATTTATACTCCCTTATGAATGAGCGATCTGAAAACTGTTTTTATCATAATGAATACGATAGTCAATAATGCACTTGGTATGCTTGGATTCAAGTGCCTGTGATTTCTCCTCGGGGCATCGTTCTTTTGCAAAAGTGTGATTTGCTCGTTTTTTTTCTCTCTCTCCGAGTTTCTTTATTGCGGCGACGACCCTCCGGTGATCTCGTGCGAGCATGACTCACGGAAATATTTTCGGCTCATCGGTGCGACGATGTAATGAGGCAAAAGCCGGTAGCATCAAGTCCACCGATCGGCAAGTTCAATGTCGTATATATTTATTTATTTATTTATTTATTTAATAATTTCAACGGACTAAAAAGTCCTTCAATACAAAAATAATCATTCC
>JAWWEN010036355.1:0-14097 GCA_035582955.1 Sycophila texana | reverse complement strand
TTTGTAACTTTCGGAAGAGTTTTATACTATTTATCATTATTGCATACTACGAACTACTAAATTGATCATACATATACTTTATAAAAGTGTTATAGCGGTAATTAAGAATAAATATATTCTTTTGAAAGTGATTGTAACACAACCACCTTAAATAAAACATACCGCATTATTGATGTGAACTTTACAACCAGGATGCCTCCCAATCGTCGTAGTTCCAGGGAGAATGGGATGTGACGTCCTGTCGATAATTAACATTCCCACCTGCAAAAATTTTAGATTAAAATCACTTTTTTTCTAATCAAACCTGCTATTCAGCGATTCAATAATTAACAATCTAATCATACCGGAGAACTGTCAGTTTCTTCATCATTGGCGAATTGCTGCGTAGGAGGAAGCTCATCTTCCATCGCTTGCGTAGCTGGAAGCTCCATTGTTGCATATACGTCTTTCTTTATTACCTCCTCGTAAATACGCCCGGACCAATGGTACTATTCGTTCCGGCTGAGCATCAGTTCACTCTGCTAGTCCAAGTTCTGCAGCGTCTGAAAAATGAACGTTTTTAAAACTTTACATCACTCAAAAACTATTTTTTCCGCACTAAATTGATAAAAATCTCACTCGTATAACCCAGAACGGTCATTCTAGAACACGCAGTGTCGTGTCGTGCCTCGCGCAAATGACGCCGATGCCGAACGCCGCCGCCGCCACACCGGCCCGCGCAGGGCGCAGTGTCAATACAACGGTTTTCCCGCCAGTAACGGTCGGCAGCGCCTCCTTTGTGCGTTTTCAAATCCTGCGCATGCGTGATGCGATCTACGTACGGTGAAAGTGGCGGCAACCAATAAATTAAATTTGAAATGAATTATTAAAGTGTACTAATTGTCGCTTGAAATGACAAGGTTTTTTTTTAATTTGCGTATTATTATTATTATTTCATTTAAGTCTTTTTTCTATTATATTTTTAACGATAATTAATTGAATTGCATGGATTATTTAAGTCAGTTAGATCGGATCATTTAAGAACACATTCCTTTTTTTATTTACACGATAGTTTTTAAGTTTAGATTAAAATTTAATCTTACGTTATTAGATTAATTGTACTATTTTCGTTTTTAAGATTGTATATTGAAGGACTTTTAGAAAGTTGAGTACTTAAATAAATAATTAAATAATAAACGTTTAAAATTATTACATAGTATTTATTTTAAGAAATACTAAATTTGCAGTCAATTAGCAGAGTTTTATTTAGATAATGCATTATGTACGAACATGGACATTTGATCAACAATTTATTTTCGTTATTATAATTCTAAAGCTTTTGTATATAATTATATAGTATAAATTCAAAATAGAAATTAACATTTAGAAATTTACAGCGATAATTTTTAGCTACAGCTAGAAATACAGCTAGAAATTTTTAGCAATAATTTGAGAAATTTTCGCTTTATTCAAGAGCAGAGTTCTGTTAGTAATATAGGTTTTTACTCGAAACGGTTAACAGATGGAGAAGAGTGTGGAATTCTTTGAATTTAAATTGTTGTTGTTTGTATTATATATATAATTAATTCTTTGATTAATTGAAGTTAAATTGTTGATAATTAAATATTGTATTTTATCTGGAAATTTTATGCGCTAATGAAATTATATAAATTTAGTTGTAAGGGATTAATTTAGATGACTCGAACGCTCCATTACTATTCTAAAGTCCTAATTAGTTGTAAGGGCTTTGCCCGTTTAATAATAAATAAATAAATAAAAGTTAGTTCAACTTTTATTATTATAACTATAATGAAATATCTTTCAGCTAAACTAAAACGAAAACGACTTTAATCCTTCTTTTGTGCGCATTTTTGTCTTTTCCGCAAATACAACAATAATTCTTGGGCGCATATCTCACATTCTCCAATAATTATAAGCCTCTATATCATATCACCACGCGTTACGTCATCACTCGTCCGCATTGTGCAACAGATCGGGTTATTATAGTTAGCAGAAATCTCGAAGGCAGCACTGATGTATTCGCAGCCGTCGAAAACGCTTGATTTCTCGACTTATTATCTCTTCCGGACGCTGTGAGCACTCTCGTCTCAGATCTCCGGGCGATAAATTGGTGCTGCGTGCGCAAACATCGGCCGCCAGCCCATGTGCAGCCGGGGAGCAGTTCCTCCAGTCAGACGATCGAGTTGCGGGCCAGCGGGACGAATATGACGCGGAGACCGGCGAGATCGATGCTGCTGATAGTAGCGGCGACGCTGCTGCAGTTGTCGTCGGCCAGCGACGTCGAGGCGCCGCGGGTCAAGACGCCGCTCGGCAGCATCCGGGGCTATTACAAGATCTCCGAGTATGGCAGGCCCTACGAGGCTTACGAGGGTATACCCTACGCCTTACCGCCTATCGGAAAGCTCCGGTTTAAGGTAAGGAGGAGGCTCTGTTTTATCCGCTACGTGTGCTGCGAAATTTATAAATTACGCTGAAAAAAAATGTTGGTAATTTTCAGTAAATATTTACTTCAATAGTACTTGTTAAATATTTAGTTTTAAACTAAATATCTCTTTAAAACTACATGAATTTCTTTCTTTCTAAATAAAATTAGTAGTTTCAAAAAAATAATTACTTGATTTAAAGAAATATTTAACAAGTACTATTGAAGTAAATATTTACTTAAAATTGCCAAATTTTTCTCTCGGTGTAGGGGTATATATACGTTGTTGATGATTGTCGCCGCTACTAACGAAGAGAGACACGTTTTAAAGATTAACAAATTAAAATTAAGATCTATTTTAATTTGTTATTTTTAAAGCATTAGAGAAAAGTTAAATTTTTTAGAACTTGATAAAATTGTGGTATCACTCGTGGGAAGAGTTTAATTAACTTTATCTGGTACTCTTTACTTTACTACTTTTTTGTAATGGGTTTTTCATCGTTAGAGGCATCTTATTCGGGTAGTAGGTGTAAGTTCTAATAAACAGTAAAATAATATTTATTTATTTCTTTAAAATTAAGACTTAAGAATTTCAAGAATGTTTTCATCGTTGAATGAATTTATAATATCTAAACAATTTGTGAACTGATACGGAGACATCTAATAGTTTGAATTTAGAATAAAGTTCCCGCTCTGTTAAAATCATGGGTAAAATCTATTAAGTGATTTACCACTTTTAAATGACAAAAATGTCATTTTATAATGCAGAACACCTTAACTAGCTTATAAAATAAAAAAAAATAAAAAAATAAAATAAATTTTCAATACAGAAGTTTTACTATTTTATCCAAATTTAAATCAAGTATGCATATAGATGTTCCTTCAAAGTGGTATATTCTTATCACTTAAGATTAGAAGCAGACGTACAAGTTGCATTAAAAAGAAAACGTTATCTTTTTAGATTTACGGCATTTTATGATAAAAGCATCTTTAAATTGATGGAAAATTTAAACATCTATTGATCGCATACTGCATTGATGCGTGTATAACAAAATTGCATTATAAATCTTATAATACACGACTCTGCAGATAATCTCAGAATTAATCTTAATCAATGTATATTAAATGCATTCTCATTTTATATTCATAAACATTTTTTAAAAAATGTCTAAATGTCATTTTAACGAGTCAATTTAAATATAACTCGCAATTTTAAATTGACTCGTTAAAACAACCGCTTCTATCATTTCTTGCACAATTTTCAAGAGCATAATTTAAAGCACACTGCATACACAACTGCTCTAAACCTTGGTGAAAAATAAAAATTTTGTTTTCAAAGATACTTTTACAATAGAGATATTTCTCTGCAGCTTTTAAACTGAAACTCGCGTGCATTCGAAGTAGAAAACTGCAATTACCGCGACAGCGTCTCCTTGAACCGTAATAAACGATGATAAAGCCAAATAGTAGAGCCTGTACACGCACCCATGGAATAATGAAATGGACGTCGTAACAGGAACCTCAGCCGGTGGCAGCGTGGCCGGGTGAGTTGCAGGCGACGAAGGTGTCCCATGGATGTCTGCAGTATACTCACAACCCCAGCCACGTAAAGGGCGATCCGGTGATAGGCTCCGAGGACTGCCTCTACTTGAACGTTTATGTGCCCGAGCGGGAGGGCGACGTCTCACTGCTACCGGTAGTCCTCTGGATTCACGGCGGCGCCTTCTCCTTCGGCTCATCGCATATGCTTGGACCCAAGTATGTGATGGACGCTAACATCCTGTTCGTTTCCATCAATTACCGTTTAGGACCGTTGGGTAAAATGTTATATAATTATGCGTTCGTTGATGTCAATGTTTTTACGCGGAAAAAAATTACAAAGTCTATTTTTACTTTTTACTTTATTTTTGTTGTTGTATAGATTAATATTTGTTGGTAAAATTGCAATAGTTTCTTGTGAAATTTTGTATAGTTTCTATAAAAATTTACTGCGTAAATCTATAACAAATTTTGCCACGGCTCTTGTAAATTGTGCAAGAAATTATTGTAATTTTTTCAATAATGTGAGTCTGTGAAAGCGTTAAAATTAATTATTGCAATTTTTACTATAGATTTTTCTCTCCGTATAGTTTGTTGTAAGCTATCTACAGTGAATGGATTTTTTTAACTGCGTTTTATTTGTAAATTCAGTTTTTTAAAGGCTACTTCATTTCTATTTTGAAACTAGCAAGATTCTTTAACTAATATCTTTTTCTTCTCAATATTGAATAAACTATTAGAGAGAACTAAGTGAAAATAAACAAAATAAAATTGAAAAAGCCTCTCGGTGGTGACCTGCTCTCTGTAATTGCACAAAGTTGGTCTGGATTTCAGTTTCCATCTCTAATTGTTTTGTAACGATGAAGACGTTAAATTTTCTAAATCATATTTTTTCTAAGGAGTTATCAATTCAATGAACTTAATTGAAATTGAAATCAGACCTTTATTACACAATTATAAAGGATTCAGGACAGAATGATTTAATACAAAATTGTTTTTGGTTTTTAAGTCAGATAAGAAATATAGTTTCACTTGATAAATAAGAAAATATATACTGATTTTCTAATATAAATTTTTAGTTAATACCAAATTCTTAAAATAAATAAATTCTCTGTATTTCGATTATTCTCACATATCCAGTGTAGCCAAAATATATATAAATTAATGGTCAATCTTATGCAGGTTTCCTCAGTACAGAGGATAGTATAGTACCCGGCAATATGGGTCTCAAGGATCAGAGCATGGCCCTGCGATGGGTCCACGAGAACATCGAGTACTTCGGTGGCGATCCAGAAAAAATTACTCTGGTGGGTGATTCCGCCGGTGGTGCGAGTGTGCACTACCATTACCTGTCGCCTCTGAGCGCCGGTCTCTTCCGCAACGGAATCTCCTTGAGCGGAACTGCCTTGCACTGCTGGGCGCAGACCGAGAACGCACTGGAGAAGGCGAAAAAGCTTGGTACACTCATGGGATGTCCCACCAAAAGCAACAGGGAGATGGTCAAGTGCTTGATGCATCGACCCGCCAGGGCTATGGTTGAGGCACTCAAAGAATTTATGGTGAAACTTCTGATTTTTTTTATGAATATTTTTGCAATTATTTGCTTACTGAAGAGAAAAGAGGTTTACGTTTGTCACATACATATACACTTAAAAAATGACAATTTGGTGCCTTTAATGGTAAAACTTTAAATTCATTGATAAATGAAACTGCAATCATGCTTTTATTAATATATGGTGTGTCAATATAGGATTATACTATTTCCATGTATTTGCAAAGAACCGCGTAATATTCTAATTTAGCGACCAAATTAAATATTACTGATGTTAATATGTAATAATAATCATTTAATTTACAAATAATGTATTTCTCATTTAATACAGGAAATTTAATATGTAATGTTCTGTCGAATTTTATTATTTATTCTATAGAATAATTATATTTATTAAAAAGTTTATTATTTAACTTTCAACATAATATGCAATTTCAAATAGCAAATATCAATTGGATGAATTACAGTTGTTTTGATTTGACCAACAAATTATAGTATACTGTACGATTCATCGAAATAGTTGCTATTTATATTAATATTCATATTCAGTCGAGTGTACTTAATTGTATTTATTAATTCAATCAAAATAATATATAATCAAAATATTAGCCTTGCATAAACATAGGAGCCATTGAAAAATTATTTATATTTCCTTGCAAAAATAAACTACTGGATAAGAACAACTTTAAGAATTGCTGTAACTACTACTGGTAAATTAGTATAAGTTTTAAAGTATTCTTAAGTAGTTATCCTATAGTTGTCGTCAGTATATTTAGTAGTTGTTATCATTAATTTATGCTATTATTTTGTAAATATTTTATTCAATAGTTTATTTTCGTGTTGCTTTACCAAATATCTTCTAATAAACTTGTAACATTCTAACTTTGATTTTCAAGATAAAATTTATGCACTATAGTAAAATACCCACAATTAATACGTTCGTAAAATGTTTCAGCCGTGGCTTTACAACCCATTCACACCTTTTGGTCCGGTAGTCGAGAAAGAGGGCGATAAGCCATTTATTGATCGACCACCTGTAGAAAAGCTTGAAAGCGGAGATGTTTTGGACGTACCGTGGATGACTAGTTTAACGAAAGACGAAGGCCTTTACCCAGCGGCCGGTAATTTAGTCAAATTTTCTGCTTACTGTCTATACGTGTATAGCGTATTCAAACAGTCGAAATATTCAATCGATTTAATCCTGAAATCCTTCGCGTATTCCACAGAATTTGCTAGCAATGAGGAGCTGCTCAAAGAGCTCGATGAAAATTGGGCATCGATAGTCCCTCACTTATTGGATTTCAACTACACGATTCCGAGCAGATTGCACGAGGCAACGGCAATGAAAATTAAAAAACATTACCTCGGGAACAGCCGTATCAATCGGGAAAATGTACAAGCAATTATTAAAATTGTCGGCGATAGGATGTTCGTGGTGGATTCGGAGAAAGCTGCCAGGCTCCAGGCTAGAGCTAATAGAAGCCCAGTGTGGTTCTATTACTTCGCTTACAGAGGAGCTGGATCACTTAGTGACGTATTTTCCGGAACTAAAGAAGATTTGGGTATATTTCTTTTCACATTGTTGATACTGCTTTTTACAATTTCAATTATACTTTATGTGTTTTATATGTTTTGATAATTATCTTTCAATGTTTTTTTTTTGCATTTAATTACGTATTAATTATATTAGATTAATCGTATTTGATTTTCGTCACTATAGGTGTTAGCCATGCCGATGACTGTTTGTACGTATTGAATAGTATATATATGGACCCCACAACAACCGAAAGCGATCGAGCTATGACATATGAATTTTTACAATTGTGGGAAATCTACGCTTCAAAAGAGTACGTATATAACAAAAACTTTTTATTTTAACAATACCAAATTATTATTTTTTCCTTTGTATACTTTCCTAGACGTGGAACAATTTTGGAACAAATAAAAAATTGCTTTTGTCAGTATGATTACTTTTTTTTACTTACTTAATTGTATTTGTTTTAGCGCAAATGATTTTGCATCGTTCTGGAGGAAGGTAGATCCGTCGAAGAAGGAGTTTAATTATTTAACCATTGCTGGGCCTGGGCAATTGGAAATGAATAGTGACGATAATTTGGGTGATAAAAAATTTTGGAGCTCCATTGATTTTGCTGAAAATAATAATAGCTTTAAAACTGACATTAAAGATGAATTGTAATATTAAAATAAAATAAAATAAAAACTAAGATAATCCAATGTCATTTCAGAATTTTAAAGGCAATAATTTTGTAATTACTGCACCTGAAACTGATAAGAGCAGATAACGTATTTTTATGTTGGAGGAGTGCGACATATTGGGCTGTGGATATTAAAACACGTTTTATCACTGCGTCAAAATTAATAACTACGTATGTCGTCTACAAACCAGTTCCATACGTTTAAGGTTTTTTTTTTTTAAATACGTGACGCAAAGCTACTGCAATTGAATTTTCCGACAAATATCGATTTACATCGATTAATAATTTATGTAAAACGTTACTTTTTTTAATTTTATGTGCGCAAATTTGTAATACTTCTTTAATTTACGTGTATAAATATGTAATAGTCTTTTAATACAGAAAGTATGTAAAAATCCATAAAATTATTTATTATACTTATTCTGTCGAATAAGTATATATTTGTAATAAACTTATTATTAATTCCAGCCTAGAATATGTAATTTTAATTTGCAAATCCCAATAATTCAGATAAACTCGTGTTCTTGCATGAATAAGTATGAGAAGGAAATAATTAAAGAAAGGTTTGTTCGGATTTTCAGGTCGAATTTAACACATCCCATTCAAGATTTTCATCTTTAATTTAAACTTCGATTGATTCAGCAAACAAGATAAATTTTGTTCGCATGTACTACGCTTACAAATCATCAAAGAATTAGAACAAAGTAAAAAAGAAGTCAAACCAAATACAAAATTTATATAAAAAAGGAAGAAAGTAAAATGTAAAACATCAGTCTGGATGAGGGTCATGACGTACCTCATTAAGTTGATTACGAATTCATATATACTTAGATTATCCTTCGAGAAACGCAGTGCAATTTCTTCAAAATGAAACGAGATGCTCATAAGTTGCAGGCGCAGCCTTGATCCATTAATGCGTCTGCCGTGGAGGCCTGAAAATTACAAGAAAAGATACATGCGATCGATCGCGCAAAATAATTTATGTGTTTCTCAAACTAAACTCGAACTCCTGATGTTACACACCTCCCCGAAACACCCGGCGTCAGCTTATTTCCCGAGGGCCGCGCGGCTTACCGCGAATACCGAATCGCGATTATCATCTCAATTTCGTGGGTAAATCGCTCGAGACGATAGGAAATTAGTTTTGTTTTTTTTTTTTACATTTGAAGGGCGCGTATAGCGTGTGATACGGGTCCCTCGCGCGGATTAACTGCGCCGCGTCGTAGCTGTACATTGGAGAGGGGTTCGTAAGCGCGCGAAGCGCAGACTTTTTATTTTTTATATATGTTTTACTTTTTTTATTATTGGTCTCCTGAAAGTCGTTGACGAATTTTCGAGAGAAACGACCGAGTATACGGCGAACCGACTTTTAGCGTAGGTTGTGCAGGTATATATAGAGCGAGTTTATTTTATGCGTTTAGTTCCCCATTTGTACTGAAATTCTAATGCTCGTAAGCCAAAACCCTTGTTTGCTTCTCGGGGCTGAATAATTTCCTCCTTTGTCGGTTTAAAATTTAACTTTTTTGTGATAAAAAAAAAATAAAAAAATAAAAAAATAAATGAATAAAAAAAAGTTTTCAATTTCTTTAGCTTTCTACTTTCTCATAGAGATCGTAACAAAAGACTGTTGAAAAAATTTCCAAAAAATAAAAATACATCTCTATCCGGTCAATTTTAAAATAAAGTCGCACTAAAACGTATAAAAGAAACAAAAATACAAGAGCTACATGCAATTTGCAATTTTATCTAATTAAAAAGTCTTTAGTAGTTGAAAATTTATGTATGTCATTAAACATTGTTCAAAAAAATGGTGAAAGTCTTTAAATGCTATAAATTATCATGTACACACATTATTCCACTGATTCGCTTCTCTTATTTCGATTGTGTATTACGACGTTCGCACAAATTTTAAACTACTAAACATTTTTTAATCGGACGAATTTCAAATGTTTCCCTAGAATTTTCAATTAAAGAATCAGTCTGCAAAATTTCTGACAAATCCGAGACTCGATAAGTATATCGATACACTCCTTGTCAGTGTAACTGCTGTGTAAAATTTAAAGTCAATCCATTGCGTAATTTTTAATTACAGTTACGAATAAACTGCATATACTATGCTTACATAAAAAATTTGTCGAGCTCCAGCCAAATTCTTCGAGTCCAGGCATTAGCTACGAGCAAAAAAAAAAGTTAAAAACATTTCTTTTACGAGTGAGAATGAACAGAAAAAAACGAGAAAGAGCCGGAAAGCTGTCAAATAAATCTTTAAATTTCATTATTCGCCACTTTCATTTATTCAGCGGCCAACTCTTTCGTTATCTTTTAAACAAATCGGCGTACATCAACACCTCGCTCACGGTCAAGGTATACCGAAGGTGAAACGCGAAGGGGTGGCCAATTTGCGAGAGCGCGAAAAGATCACGGGACGATCGGCCGTGAGTAGGGACGTCACGCGCGGCGCCGACCCTTCCACCCACACACACACCCGTTGCCTCGGCGGCTCTCACCAAGATCACACGTCATGAATAAATCAGCGCGCGTGAGATTTTCCTCGCGTTTCGACGTTGTTTCGTGCAAACGTCACACATGGCCAGCGCTCGCCGCGCAGCTCAAGGGTTCGCGCCGTAATTTAATTAGCGGGGCGTGCGTGGCCTGCCGTATTAGCACTTTTTACGTGCGCTCGTCATATTCCAAGCGCCTACCCTCGGCCGGCTCGATTTTACCTTTCGACGCTTATTTCGTCACATTTGTACCGGGACCTCTACGATACGGCGCTATACTCGCCGGGTTTGCTTTTCTTCTTTGCTCTTATCTGCGCTCCTTGCTTCTCGGGGATGCTCGCAGCTCGTTAATTATCTACGAGCTGGCGTAGGAGCGTCGCTCGGCGAGAGCTTAAGGGTTGACTTGCGAGGCCGTAAAAGGACCCCCGGATCATTGCGTCGGGGGAATTTTTCTATTTTCTTTTTTACTTTTTCGTAATGTGGTTACGGCGGGCGGGGGTGAGAGCTTGTACAGCGGTGAATGTATGCACAAAAGGAACGGGAGATGACAGAATTTCCTGGCTTTATAGTGCCAAATGAATCGAGGGTCAAGTTTTATATGGGATTCAAATTATTCTTTTGGGGGTTTTGTGTATATGTTTTATGTTTGATGAAGATTAGCTTTATGGGAGCGTAATTTTTAGATGAGCACTTTGGTCTGAAATATGCATTCGTCATAATATCGACTAAAACATTGACGTAGGTCCACGTGCGATGAATTTGGAATGAAAAATGCTTTTTTAACTTGGAAAAGAAATCGAGTTGCTTTATACGTGCATTTAACTACAGTAATTTTTTTTTATTTAAACTTTTAATTTTGTGTGTCAAAGGTTCAAACATGTCGTTGTCAACAAAGGTTTCAAACTGTCTCTTCCAAGTAATAAAAAGAGGTAAAACTATAAACATACATCTAACATTACATTTTTTGTTCAACGTTAAATTTTAATTTCTAATTCGCTAGGATAAAAACGCAATTTTATACTGTCTTCCCAAAATCAATACTCTATCTCAAAAAGTTTAAATTGTGACAATTACTAAAAAATTGAATGTCTATATTTTAAATTAAAAGTTTATTGAAAATATCCATTATATCAGCAACAGTTTTAATGTGAACACAAAATTATAAAATAAAGGTCCAAGGAATATGCGCATAAGAAACTATATTAATTTTCATATAATTATAAAGTATTCCCTAATCATATATACAAATACCTTATTTAATTACTGTATACAAAGACGTCGTTAAATCAACATTTTTTACTGCAATGAAATTCTTTGATAAGCACTTTATTAAATTATACACACTTTTTCCTGCTATTATATAAATTCTTCGGTCTTACGGAAAAACTGGGTACAAGTCTTCTTATATAAAGATATGACTTGTACCCTTTTTCCGTACGTACGACCACAGAATTGTTGATAAGAAATTCTATTTTCTAGGTCACTTCTATGACCTGCTACTTATTAATGAAGCATTCTTGATTGATCTTCTTTTCATCTAAAAGAAAAAAGGAAATAGTGAAAAGAGTCAAAGAAGCGAAGTTCCTTGAATAACGGAAGAAATCAATGCAGGCAGGGAATCGTTTGACCTGGTCGATCCTAAGAGTGTGGCATGAATCACACGTCTATATATAACAGCTGTGTCTAAGTCACGTGGGAGGAGTGCAACAGTTTCTGGGCGCGACGCGCCGGTCCTATGGCTCCCGTGTGCGCAAGTTCTGTTTTCGCGATTGTCACTAAGTACACAATGGAACGATAACGAAGCCGATAGAATGATGGCATTAGATCTGTCAAGGGAGCCCAGAAATTCATCATTCACTAAATGCAGAATTGCACGATCTTATGAATCTTCCCCGTGTAATGCTCTATGCAGTTTCGACATTTCACGAGGAACGTTGGGAAGGAGGTATGATATATTTACATATTGGATGGTCCTCTGTTTTGCGATGCTATAGATTGTTCAAATGTATAATTTTTACAAAAAATACAACTTTGAATGTACTTCGTATATGCATATAATATGCACTATTAAAAGTTAAGGATTCATGTGTGATTTAAAAAGGTTTCGAGTGTGGAAAATACCCGTAGTGAAAAGTTAAAATTACAAGGGCTATAGTCAATTTTGCAAAGAAACTATTTGAAATCTCCCAATAATCTCAGTTCTTGAGAATATTAAAATAAACTAATGCAACTTTTAGTAGAGAATTTTTTTTTGGCGCTTTAGTCTGAAAAATAAATGTAATTTAAAGTTTAATATAAATGTAAATCTAAATATTGGCGTTTATAGTTTATAGCTTATAGTTTATAGTTCATTTAATTGAAAACCACTTAGATTCTGTAAGATAAATTTTTTTAAATCTGTTAACTTCAAAAAATTAAAAAAAAAATGTAAAGATTCATATGACTTTTAGGATCTGCGCAAAATCAGTCGAAGGTTCAAACAAATCACTTCAAAATTTATTCGATTTCGGGAGAAGATTTTAAAACGTATTATATCTCTTTAAGAATAACAAATATTCCTCTTACGAAGCTTGATTACAAACTTACACTTTCCAAGAGCTCCTTCGGGAACATCCCGACAGCCGAGCGAGTGCATCGAGGTTGACTTTCGGAAGGCGACTGTAACGCATCAGTAGTTACACTCGAGGTCTAATCAGACGCGCGAAATCCGTCTTCTCCTCTATGTTCGTTAATTCGTTAACCGCGATTTCTCACCCTGGCAGTTCTATTTTAAAAACGGCGAAATCTCGGCTTGGCAATTAAAGCAATGCACAAAATAAAAAAAAAAAAAAAACAAACAGAGATCGGACTGCCCCCGCCGGCTTAAAATTACAGCAGAGAGTACGTAGCACTTTCAATCTATCGCGACCCAAGGAAAATTCGTTTCAAAAGTGTAATCGAAGTAAACTCGTGCCGCACGAAGTAAGCTCCCTCTTTCTCTTAAAAAAAAAAAAAATAATAATAAAAAAATAAATAAATAAAAGAAAAGGAGATGGAAAGTACACGGGAGTTGAAAAATCTTGTTACACTTCCTCGTTCGACTTCACCGACGCCTACGATCGGACAACAAATAGACAAGATTCCGCCAAGAATGCAGTACACTCTGCAGGCGGTAACAAGATTCATTGAAAATCAGCGCCGGTGCTCGCTGCTTACGCGCTTTTATTTACCCCGGAAAGCCGTGGGCTAAGTAGCGCGATGGTCCGCCGGCGACCGTACACGCACGTCCATACCACTATACCTCGGGATTTTTATACCCGGCAGCTTTTACGAGCGAAGCTGTCAAACGAACACCCCTCGTGATCGTAAATTTTTGATTGGTCATTTTTGAGTTCGGCGCCTTCGCACTCTTACTTTACGCCGGGAAGCACTTTATTTGTCTCTCGATAATTTTCACTCGATCCAGCGGTGCAGGGCTCTTCAGTTTTTATCTTCTTTATATAAAAAAAAAGAAAGGTTTCTCTATCGACAAATGAGAATGCAGTTTGCTCGGGTAAAACAAAATGAATGAGATGAAATTATTGAATTTCATTTAAAAAGTATTATAGGTATCGACTTCTAAGTGCGAATATACGAAACTCTCGACGAATTTTTAAGCGAAGTATCGACGAATAATTGATAAAATAAGTAAGCGATGCAGCGACCCGACGGAATAGCAACTAACCGCGCAACTAACCGCGGGGCTATTCGCCTAAAAAAATCATGCGTCAATAACTGCAAATTCTGAATCGACTTCGAATTGATTTCAAGCGATTTCAAGCGATTTCAAGAATTATACTGAAGTAACCATTTTAAATGATTAGCTAATTTTTTAATATAGTAAATCTT
>JAWWEN010036305.1:0-14107 GCA_035582955.1 Sycophila texana | reverse complement strand
AATTTTTTTGATAGTTCCAGTTTGTCCGCGCTTTAGGTAAAACTATAGTAATTTTTAATGGAAAATTCTTCTCCGTGAAGATCAATAAAAAGCGAAGGCTTCATTATAGTGTATTATTGTCAATTCTTATTGAAACATTTTGAATTTATATACTTTATGCCATTCGTATTTAATGATAATTCAGCTTTTTGCATAATTTTATTTTGCATACATGTTATTTTCCATTTCATTGAGCATTTAGAGAAATTAACAGGGTTTCATTAGGTATGCAAACTACTTTGCGCGAATTTTGGAAAAAATAATGATCTTTTTTTTTAAAAAAAAAAATTGTTTTAAATGCATCACTATATATTTCTTGAAAAAGTAAAAATGAATGCTTTTTATAAAAATGCATAATTTTTTTTAACTTGTTCGAAGTACTTTTCACGGCAAATAAAACTTATTTTAGGGTACTCCCATTATAGCTCCGACCATTTTTTCTCCTTATACGAATATATTTTATACTCGCATGCACAGGAAATTTTTTATTTTTTTGAGGAATAGGTGCGTTGAAGTGGATTTACGTATGTGTCTGACGTCAATGGAATAAAATTCTTACTGTTATTGTTTAACGCATTAATGTTCAGTCGGGAGAGTTTAAATACATCATCCGATCAGGCAAAAGTTTCAGAAAAAAAGATTTTTTTCCGAAACATTTATTTCGCATATATCAATTGTGCAAATAATGGTTTTTCAATTTTACAAAATTCATAATAAAATTTTTTAATTTTACTTGCATTAGTTTTTAAACTAATAAAGGTTTACCTTTATTTTTACCATAAATTTTTACAGAACTCCTGGTAAGTAGTCTCCTTTAGCGGTTATGCAGAAATCAATTTTATCATCCTGTGGACTTAAGTTGTAATACCAGCGACAGCAGTAGGTCAATCAACAAAATTTACGATGAAGATCACTGTACTATAATTATCAAGATTTATTTATAAAAACTATATGTCACAAAGTACTCCCAATTACATTTTTACTTACGAAACGTTTAGTCAGAATACCGTGAGTTTTATGTTTAATTTCAGCTCAAAAAGGCGTTAAAGTTGCAAAAAATTTCTGCAGAATTTTGCTTGCAGAATAATTTGTACAACTGTAATTTTGTTGAGCAGATACAAAAATTTGTATTGCTTATTTTCCCTGTCCTAATAGAATTTATAGCCGAAATTTCCACATAAATCATTTATAGAGAAATTACCCGCGAAATTTCTGCAGAAAGATGTCGCAGTAAAACAAGGAAATAGTTTCATCCTGTTTATAATAGCATGATGGCCTCTTGTCCCTTCTTTACTGCTCCCTTCAACTGCGACTTGTATCATCATTTCCAAATACCTTGTTTTAGGTAGCATCTCGTATGACACACAAACGATGCTATCGAAGGCTTTTTCGCATATAATTTGGAGGATAGGTGTTTTTTTTTGCCAATTATTAATGATTTATGAACTATAATATATATGTATATATATGATATTCATATTACAGAGAAAGTAAAAATATATATCTGAATTGTAGATACTTATATAACGTAATATAAATCATATAATTGATAATAAAAATTCTAATTTAGGAAAAAACGGCCTTCAATTTATTATATAAGTTTCACAAATATAGACAGAAGCTTCCTGAATTAGAAATGTACTACATATGTTGGATATGGAGATCTGTCAAATATGGCGTGATCGAGACTCATTCCTAGAATGCCACGTGCATTGTTCAGTAGATCAGATGCGCAAGATAACGATATCAATTAGTTTCTTAATGATTTTACTTCATCCAAAGTGGATCACCTGCTTAATCAAGTCCAAAAATACAATTAGGAAAAAATTATGTATACATTTTTTCGTAACGCAGTTACTATTATAGGATTCAAGTCGAGTAGTGCAAAGTTGTATGGCTAATTAATATTAGCTGTATAAATATTAGTTCTTCAGTTTTTAGATTATATATGACTAGCGAACAGGAATTGATTTCCTCTGCTGGGGTTACTATTTTGTAACGTAATACTTATGTACAATTACTGTATATTTTACTTTGGTTAAATAAACAAATAAATAAATAAAAATTTGCAAAAAACTTTTCTATATAATTTATGCAAAACTTTCTCATACAATATGATGACGCAAAATTTTATCCTAATACAAAAACGTTATAAAAAGTGTGAATAAAAGACTACACCAGTCGCTTATTTTTAAACAATACCACTGAAAATTTGCAATTAAAAAAGAAAAAGAGAAGAAAACAAACAATAAATCACGAATTCCCGAAGGGAAAATTCAAATTTTCCCGCGGCAGGATCTCTCGCGTTTGCCGGTCGATCTATATAGGTACGTCCGTAATATCTCGATCTTTGCCATATTTGCGTATAAGTATTCGAGAAGCATAAGGTGTTTTTGCAGCGCTGCCATGCCAGTCCGAGTCCACCAACCACATGTCTCTACCCTCCACACACACACATACACACGCGCCGCAGCCGTGCTTACCATTACACCGCCGCCACCACGGCGCACGTACACACTCCTCACAGACCTACACATCCACACAATCGCAGCAGTATCAGTATACTACCAGAGCAGAGCGCGTCGTCTCCTCGGCGTCGTCCACGCGCACTCGCACACTCGGCGAGCGGCCAGACGTGTCGACGACACTCGCGCGAGCGAGAAAGAGAGGCCGGCCGTCTTTTACGCGACACACACGCGCGCGCAGACTCGAGGGAGCGCGAGAGAGACGGAGAGACTGGCGCGGCGCGTGCAACGGCTCCTCTCGGGTGCACGTTGGTTATGTAGGCGGCCCGCGGGTGCTGCTTTGCTTGGGGCGACGAGCGCGCAGGGTCCCTGGTGCCGAGGCAAGCGAGACGTGTGAGCTGCCCCCTCGGGAGGTGACGCGGCGTCGGGCCCAAGGCTGTTCCAGGATGCCGGGCGGCGGCGGCCCCTGAGGCCCCCGAGAGAGCGGAGGGCGCGACCGAGAGAGCAGCAGCGGGAGGGCGCGCGCGGAGGAGCGGCAGCTGCGTCCCGTCCGGCATCCCCCCGCGCGACCGCGACTCCTCGGCCGGCCTCTCCCACGAGCGAGGGAACGCGCCGGCGGACGAGGAGCTCAGCGCCTGGGACCGGCCTCACCATGTCGCAGGAGGACGATGTCGGCTTCCTCTACAAGACTATGAGTGAGTAGCCGGCGACGACGGCCTTTTAAATCGACGGGATATTTTTTGCTGGTGGAAGTTGCCTATTTTAGCTGTGAGAAAGCTTTTTGAGGAGCTGCGAAGGGTTCAAGTTGACCTGGGGGGGTTGCTGTTGATACTGCGATGGGAAATGTTGGTGTTCGTCATGGCTTCGAGTTTTGTCGTTTGGGCTTGTATTGTGTGGAAGTTTATAACGTTTGGTGGTTGTAGGACGGGAGGTTTTTAGTGGACAACGAGAGTTGGGGGGAATTTGTTTTTTTTTTCAGAATTTCTTGTGCTGTGGCTGTCGAGACAGATTTTAAATTGTGAATCGTGTTTCATCTGAAATGTTTCAGAGACTGTAGAAAGAATATTTGTCTCAGATTTAAAATATTTTGTGTTTTTGTTTAGATGGGTTTATTGTTTTCTTAGCTTTCGTTCAAAAATTATCATTGCCAGTGAGAAATGTTGTATGTTCTGTTGTTAGTGTCGCTAATTTCTTACTTTGTGCCTGTATTTGGGTTAATTTTTTTTTACAGTTTCAATCAATGTGGCAGAAGCAAATTTATTACTGCTGTCTCAGCTATTGAGAGTTTAATGGTTGAATATAAATACTCAGAAATTTATGAATTATTTCTTTAATAGTTTAAATAGAAAATTAGTTTTAATTTTTTAAATTACAAATATTCTGAGAGATTCAATTGAGTAAAACAGTTTAATGAGATAATGAGAATATGCAAATATAATTAACTGATCATTGAAACAGTATACATGAAACTTGAGTGTTGTTGATATTCTTATATAATATTTTCTATTTCAGTAAAAACTTATTTAATGATATCAGCAAAAGAAACTTATAAAAATTAATCATTTTTTATTTTAATAATTATAAAGCACTAATATTTTTCTTGAATTTTTTACAGTCGAAAGAGATCCAAAAAAGAGGAGAGTCAAACCAGTGGAGTCTGCTCAAACATCATTATTAGACTTTGATTTAGGAGAAAGTTCAGATGACAGTGACTTTAGGATAGAAGATCACTGCGAAGACTCTGATGATGACTCAGTAGATTCTAACGATGATGGAAAGGGTTAGTATAAATAAAATAAAATAAAATATAATTTAAATGTAATACAAAATAGATGTTTTGTTTTTACAAAATCAAATTTGCAAATATTTGCATATTACCTGAATATTAATTCTATGTTATTTAAAACAGGTAATGATGATGATGACGATGATGGGAGTGACTCAGATGAGTCGGATGATCCATTACTGGGTAAAAAAAATGGAACTGCAACCTCCTTAGGGGATGTAATCGAAAAAGCTCGTCAGCAAGCGGAGAAGGGAGGGCCTCTAGAAGACAAATTGTCAAAAATGCTCATATGCTGTGGGTGCTTAGGAGATAGAAGTGATGATGTGAATGAAATTGTTGAATGTGATGGATGTGGAGTCACTGTGCACGAAGGTATTGATTTAATTTTATTCTTTAAAACTTGATGTATTCATGTGACTGTCAAGACTGAGAATTCCTGTAATAAATAACTTTTTAGGTTGTTATGGTGTATCTGATGTAGAAAGCTTTTCAAGTACTGATTCGTTATCGCAATCAGCACCTTGGTTTTGCGAGGCTTGCAGCGCGGGAGTCGAGGATCCTTGCTGCGAACTTTGTCCAAATAAAGGCGGTATTTTTAAGGAAACGGACGTGGGAAAATGGGTTCATTTAGTGTGTGCACTTTACGTACCTGGCGTTGCGTTTGGAGAAGTAAGACGTCTTTTTATCAATGATAATTATTGATATTCACAACGATGTTATTTACTTACAGTAAGCTTTGCTAATTATTTATTAAAATCATTAATTATTCATTAAATATGATTTTAGGTCGATCGATTGACGAGTGTAACGCTTTTCGAAATGGCGTATAGCAAATGGGGAGCGAAAGCGTGTTCCTTATGCGAAGATGTAAGATTCGCCCGTACTGGCGTTTGTATAGAATGTGACGCTGGTATGTGTCACACATATTTTCACGTTACTTGGTTAGTATCTTATAATCAACTAGAAATAGTTTTTAAATGAACTTAATTATTAACTTGACGATGTTCTAATATTGAATTATCCTTTGATGTTTCTATTTTAACTTTATTTCTTGATCGTAGCGCTCAAAGGGAAGGTTTACTCTCGGAAGCGCACAGCGAAGAAGTAGACCAAGCCGATCCATTTTACGCACACTGTAAATTGCATTCCGATAAAACGCTCGTACGAAAGCGTAGACGGAATTGGTTGGCTCTACAGTTGCGGGCAGCGAATCGTCTGCAAATGTTAAAAACTCCAGAGTACCGAGAAACCGAGGAGTTTCTCAGGATTCAGCGAAAATTGACCAAGCATCGGCATAAGTACTTGGCTCACAAATCAACGAAACCACCACCCTGGGGTAATAATATTTTTAAGTCTTAACATAGTAGACAATTCAAAACTTGTTTATACATTGAATTTAATACAAAAAAAAAACTCATGCTTCTCAGACGTAAAAAAAATGTTTTCAATGGAAAGGTTTTATAAAGTTGTAAAAGAATGTATGTTTTGATATTTAGTACGGTTAAATATTTACACAGCTTTTTCTTAAAAAATACTATATTGCTTCAGTTCCTACACAAAAAATGCCGCGACTACTGACGACTTCGGCATCGGCCTGCCGGAGTCTGATGCGCAAAGCGGAACTGATGGGCATCGACACGGCTGCCTTGGAGACTCAGGAGGAGCAGATGGCCTCGCTCGTTGACATACGCAAGAAGTGGCATATACCACCGGCATTCAGCGTCGAGTTCATCAGTTATTATCTGGACCGGCATACGCGCACCGGCACGATGAAGACGCGGCTCGACGAACTTATTGATGAGAATGCCAAGCTCCTGGCCGAACAGCAGGAGCTCGACAAAAAGTACGATGAGGCGATGAGGCTCAACGAGGAGCAGCACAAGCTCTCCGATAAATATAAAAGTATCGTCGAGATGTACCACCGCGTCTTGAGAGCCGTCAATTATACAAAATCCTTACCCACCGTTGCCGACATCGCCAAGCCTAAAACTTTGACCAATAGTGGTAAGATTACTTTTTAATGAAATGGAAGATATTTAAGGAACTTAAAATTTAATTGCGACTGTAATCCGCTTTGTTCTTAAAGCTTTAAGTTCAGAAATAGGTAAGATTTATTGAATTTTAAATATTATTTTGAAAAAAAAAACAATTTTTCTTTAAAGTATGAAGCTTCACAAAGTTTTCGTTAAATTAATCACTAATCGTTTTACTTATAGCTTGATTAAAATTATTCAATATCCGAAAAAAGCAAAAGCAATTTTTCTATAAGCCATATTTTATTTCCGCTGATTTAATCTTTTACGTCGTAAACGGGTTTAACTTAAATCAGAAATGAATAGAACGACAATCGTCTATTTTTACGTATCCAAAAAATTCCTAAACGGTCGCTATCATAAATATTTAAATGTCAACGTTTTCATAAACATCGTATTTACAGGCCAAGTACAAAATGCGGCGACGGGTGCAAAGAATTTCCATGTACCATCGACGAAGGCTCATTTGGCGAACAATCAGCCGGCGGAGCAAAACCACAAGGTCGAGCTTCAGCTGAGGCATCAGTGCGGCATATGCAGGCGTTCAACGAATCAACATCTTTTGGCCAAGTGCGACACTTGCCACCTGCATTATCACTTATCCTGCCTAACGCCCCCACTTACGCGGATGCCGAAAAAAACAAAGCTAATGGGATGGTAAGTACAAACATTTTTGTTAATATAAACATTTAATTTTATTTTTAGGTTGATGGATTCTTTTAAACGAAGAATGTGAATAGAAGTAAAATGGAAATTAGTTTTTCTGCTGTTAATTCTCTTTTAATAGAGTAATTACCAACGTAGAAAAAGTCAAATTAAATTTTCGTAGATGGGTTCAATTTGACCTTTCAAAGGATGGATTTATGAGTCAATTAACAGTCATTGAGCAATTTCATAACAATCAAATTTTTATGGGTTGAAGCATTAGAAGAATATCTTCTTCCGCACGCACATAGATATTTGACATTTTAAAATATATTTTTCTTGGATACTTGAAAATTCAAAGACACAAAAAGAGCTTAAGAGGTAGTAAATGCAATAGTTAAATATGATAATTACATAAAATACGTGTTTAATTATAAAATAATGAATAATCAAATAATATTCATTATATTACCATACTTTTTCGTATTAAGTGTAGTATTTTTTAAACTGTAACTGTGAGTTTATATATTCTTGACATTTTCAAGATTATTTGAATTCTTGCTCTATTATTCAAATCTAATTTGCCATTTACGAGGATGTTCTAGAGGACATAACATCCGTAGGCGACCATAACAACCACTTGATGTAATTTTAGCACAAACAGCGGAGATAAAAGATGACTGTATGCGTGTAGCCTCTTAATTTGCTGTAAAGCCCATGAATAGAAATCAGATTTTAATTTAATTAGAAAAAATCTACAAATTTTACAATTGTTTATAAACCATTCAAATTCTAATTATTAATTCTTTATAAGTAATAGATTAATTTTCAAATGAAACGATAAAAAGGAGGAAATTTTTTAAATAACAGTAGAGTCTTTTCCTCCTCATCATCAGCAACTTTATTTCTCGCTTGCATACAAAAAATAGAATCGTTTGCTTCACACGCGTGTACAAAATCACCCGCATTAAGATCACTTCATGTCTAAACAGTCACCTCGTCCACGACAGTTGACGAGCCATTTCTCCGCGCGTCAGGCGTCTATCTGCCGTAGATCTCGACGATGAAGTCGATGCTGTGTCCGCGCTTGCTCTTGAATTCAACTGTAGCGTAGCTGAGGCCGGGTCCTCCGTTGGTCAGTATCGCGGTGGCGCCGTTGCCCTTCTTGTTCTGGTCCAGCAGTTTCACTTGCGTAATTTTGCTGTAGTTGTTACCGGGGAAGGTGCGTCGGTCCTTGACGATTTGCAGAGTCTTGCTCGGCACCTTGATGAACTCGCGCTGGAGCAGGTAGTCACCGTTGACGCGCGAACCGACGATTACGTCGTTCGGTTTCGAGGCGGCCAGGGTCACTGCGACGGTGGCCAGGAGCGCCAGGGCTACGAATACTCGGTGATTCGACATCGTTGATGTTTGGCTTGTACTGTGAATTTGAAAGGATTTTATTTAGAGATGTAGTTCGATTACACTGGCGGATTCGTCTTTTTACGCGAGATTCATTGCGTTTAATTTTTGTAAATTGTCTGTTAAATGTTTGTAACACCCTTTAAAGTATGTTCATAATTATTATGAATAATAATTTTTCGTTTAAAGTATGATTATTTTACTTATAAGTATTAGCAAAGTATTATTACTTGAAATGAAAAATTATTTTTATAATAGTTATAAACATATTTTTCTGGGTGTTTAACAAACTTGATTTAATTAAAATTTAATTATCGAACGTTAAAAGTCAAAATTTAATTATATTTCGAATTATGATTGCTGAATATTGCAGTCAAAATCTGTCAACTGAACTTTAGCGATGTTCACACTTTAAATTTTATCATGTTCAAACAAAAACTTGCTAATTAACCATTTTCCTTCAGTCAATGTGTTCTTATCTGATGGAAAACAAATGATTTATCTTGCGAATTACAGGAAAAATAAATGTTGCAGTTCTTTTCGTTTTACAATACATTGTAAAGAAAGACAATAGATTCGTAAATATTGGCACTTCTCTTTTGTATGTTTTACAACGTGTACGTATATAATTAAGATTTTTAATTTTATGCAGCAGAAGGATCATCTACTTTATGTACATTATTTTAACAAAATACTATTGCTCAAAAAGTTGCTAGTTACGTAAAATTAAATTAATTTTTTTTACTTAATGTTTAGACTCAATTATTTAGTTAAAACTCTTCAATTGTAAACAAAAAAAATGTTTAAATTTTTTTTATAATAACTTACTATATTTTTAATGTACATAAAATCGATAATTTTTATAATTTTTAAATTGTCGGAACAGCATTAGTCAAGAGTTATCCATTTTATAAAAAAAATCGTTTAAAAAAACTTTAATTTATGCAATGCTAAATTATTCGAGAATGTATAAACGCTTCACCATCTGGACGTGTGTGACGATGGCTCACCTTTGAAGTTTAACGAACGCAGAAGCTGAATGCGACAATGCCAGTGACTCAACTGTCTATTCAGGACTGCGAGGCTTTCTTATATACTACTATCTACCGTCTCTTATCAGTGATTCTACTCTCTGAATTTGCCTGATTTCTTTCATGGAAGTGATAAAAACCCCTAGTATACATCTATATATTAATAATAAGAGGATGAGTGGGAAAATTGATTACCTGGACGCTTAAATTGGCGAGAGCGTAGCGATAATAGAGTTGATGTCATGATTTTTTTGTTTATTGCGGTTTATCGCTAATGATAAAAGTTTGTATTAATGGAAGATATTGATTTACGTTCTTAATTAGTTCTTAGTTATACCTGACTTCGAATGTATTTGGAGTATGCATTTGCGGTGTGCTGATAATTTTGAATAATGTACAGTTTTACGAATGATGTTTACGATTGTTTGTTCATTTATTTATTATTTAAGTTCTTATTGCAATTTGCTTACAATAATTTAATTGATTATTATTTAATTGAAAAAAGGTTTAAATATGTTGTAAGCATTTTAAGATAGTAAGAGTTATTAAAGCATTATTATTAAAGTATGCCAATTGGCAATATTTAGGTTACGTTGATATGAATAAGACTGTCAAATATCACTCTAAGAATTTAGACTTAAAAGCAACGCAGATTTTTTGCTCTTTGTTTTTTCTTAAATTTGCTGATTCCATTTTGTAGTCGAAGCGATGTGAAAAGCAGTCGTGACAAATTATTCTAACATTACAATTCAAATAAGATAGTAAGACTGACGCTTTTAAATTCTTCATTAGTCTTCCACTGACATCGGCGAATAAATTAAGAAATTTCTGTGTCAAACGTACCAGAATAAGAATTTGGCAGAAGCAGAACGTTGAGTTGTATGCCGATTGAATCGCGAACGTACGAAAGTAATTCACATGATTCGTTTATGAAACTCGAGATTAACGTAACGATCGCCTAAGCGCATGTAAAAAAGCAATATCGATGTAGATCAAGTGCTGGAAACTTCGAAAGCACGTGTGAGTCAGTAGTGTGTACAAGTGTTAAAATAATAATATTTTTCGTGTAAACTATTGTTGCACGGCGCGACTTCTGAAAATGAGGAAAGTTGAGTCACTTTCCTCATTTCATTTAAGATTGAGAATTAAAATATTACTGTCTCATTAGTGAATTATTCGAAATAAACTTGTGAACTTAATGTCGAATGTATTTGTTTTAACAAAATTAATGTACAAAATTAATAGTATTGTTTGTAGAGTTTTTTTTAAACATAAAAAATGATTTCATTTGTTTTAATGTTTTAGAAATCTAAAAGTACACCGAATTAATGAGGAAGTAAAATAGAGTTAGACGCCGATAATACTATCGAGCTACCAAAGAAGTTTCCTCTTTTGCCTTTTAGAATGTATTATACCCTTTTTACATTTTGTATCGCACAATTAAAATGAATTAATCGTTGTTAAAAATAACACACGCAGTGAAATTGTATGTTATCATGGCTGTAAGATAACTAGGTGTTATAATTGTTAAGGCAATGATAGCATAATTTTTCGGAGAACTGTTTTTAGAGAAAACGAAGGTACTTGAAATGGAATAATTGTGTGATTAAAATTAAAATAGTCTTGATAAATGTGTATCCACTTGTCAAACTTAAATCTTCTCTGGTATATTCAACTGTACATTGTTGTCATCTATACTGTACATTGAAGATTGAATTTTGATTTATAAATTGGGTTTATTACAAATTTCCTAAATTTTTGTAAATAAAAAGATTAAATACACGTAAATCAATGTTCAAATCATGGTATGCAAGACATTCAACAATACGTTCTCATAAGTAGTCAGTCAAAAAAGTATGTTATTTCTTAAACTATGTTAAACTAAGAAAAAAAGAACTAAATTTATGTAATTCTAATTTATTCTACGTATTTCAACATTCACAAATAATTACAAACAATATGAAGCACGACAAGCGAGATTCAAAAATTTTATAAACACAAAACTGAAAAGCGCAATTGTACTCCTGTCAGCCAGAGCTGCCGTCCATCGCGTTACGTAACCACTCGCCACTGGTCGTTTCTCCCTTAGTCCCGTAGATCTCGACGATGAAATCGACGCCGTGGCTGCGTACACTGGCGAAATCCACGACGACGTAGTTGAAGTCAGGGCCACCTTTGCTCACCAGGGCCGTCGCGCCGTTTCCGTGTTTGTTCTGGTCGAGCAGCAGCACCTGCGTCACGATCGTCGCGTCGTCGCCTTGGAAGCTGAAGCGATGCTTCACGCGGCAGAACAGCTTGCTCGGTATCTCGACGAACTCGCGGATCAGAAGATTGTCGCCCAGTTTTCTCGCGCCCAGGATCACGTTCTTCGGGTGGTGCTGTGCCGCTACGAACCCTACGGAGCAGATTAGGAGCAGAAAACTCAGAAGACGTAGGCTAGTCATTGCGCGCCTCGCGATGGAACCTAAAATGGAAATTGTTTTGGTTTTTTTTTTTTTGCGGTTGAAGCTATAATCTTGTTCGATCGTGCGTGGCAAAGAGAGAAATTTAATATGTGATCGAAATTAATATTTCCAATATTGTTGTACATTTGAAATCATGAAAAGAAATTTCAATTTTATAATGAAATTAACTTTAGGTCATGTAATTTTTTGATTTTTTTTTTTTAATAATTATGTAGATTTGTTATAGAATTGTTATAAGCAGTATTATTGTTATTCGAAAAATCGTTTGAATTGTTAAGAATATAGTTATGATTAATATGGTATGAAAATGTAAATTAGTAAGTGTGTAAAATCTTACCTTGAAAAATTACGTGCATACAAGAAAAACAGGAATTACACTTGTTATCACTTGTTACTGAACCACACGCCCGAAGCGATTTTCAAAAAGACACTGGAGAGTATACTAAATTTCTGTCGTTAATCTACGGACGGTGTTATTGTTTGTTGAATCCCACGAGTTCATTACTCCTTTGTAAAACAATATATACATAGATTGTTCGAATGTACAAAAATATAGT
This sequence comes from Sycophila texana, assembly GCA_035582955.1. Classification (NCBI taxonomy): domain Eukaryota; kingdom Metazoa; phylum Arthropoda; class Insecta; order Hymenoptera; family Eurytomidae; genus Sycophila; species Sycophila texana. The sequence continues at coordinate 1,685 of JAWWEN010036305.1, read as the reverse complement.
ATACTGAACTAGTGGTGATTTAAACCGTAAATGTTATGTTCTATTTCATTTAAGACTTTAGAAAAACACTTTTAAAATACCTTATTTAAAATTAATAATCCATTGTCAAATGTAATATTACTTTTACACAACTTTGAAATATTATCAAAATAATTTATTGCTCAGATCTTGTTGCATAATGATTGTATGACACGACCTAATATATACATATATTTTTAAAAATCGCATATCTAATCTCACAAATTTTCCAGGCAATGTTCGGAGTGCGACAAGGAGACATCGGGCCCAGAACTAGATCGAGTGGACACGTCGGCGCCTCGCCGGCTAAGGCACTGTCGGGAGGAGCCGACGTCGACGCCGCCGCCACCACCTCCGACCCCGCCAGTCTCGGTGACGACGATCGTCGAGGAGGCGCAGGTGCACAAGCCACCGGCGCCACCACCGCCCCCATCCCCGTCACCAACGGTGCCGCACGTGCCGCCTCCGCCGTCGACGACCTATAGCCCCGTGAAGAACTCATCACCGAAGAAGGCGCAGCAGCATTCGGTGCCGCCGCCGGAGATGCTTGCGCTGCAGCCCCCGCTCAACAACGGCAACGATAATGCCCTCGAGGTCATCAACGCGATCACACATACTCCTAAAGTGAGCTTTAGTCCCTGCGAGAAGGGAGATGTAGCATAGTATTAGGGAGATATGCATTGTAGAAAATTTAGTTTTTATTGAATTAGCGAATCCATTTTTTGCATCTGTTTTCTTTGATCTTTTTCTATACGTACATAGATAGGATCGATAAATTTTTGAAGTTTTGATCAAGTAAATAACGTGATTTACTTTACCATTTTAATTATCCGTTAATAATGAAATATATTTTATGAGTAAAAAAATAAAAATAAATAAAAACTATGCATTCCATTGATAAGTGAATTAAATAAGAGTAACAAGCATGAGTTATTTATGATATTTAAATTTTGAGATAATGTCAACGTAATTTTTTTTTACATTAGTTAAATCATTAATATTTGTATACTATCAACATTTTTTTGCTGCTTGAAAAAAGTGTTTAGAAATGTTATTTTTATTATTATAGTTAACAATTAAGCCAATGGGACCACTACCGAAGGAGCCTGAATTGATGCAAGTGGACGAAGTCAATTATAATCACCATGTGATTAATAATTCGATAATGCCTGTGAGAGAAGGTACGCCGGAGTATAGGATGGCCCCCATTGATGGCATCACCGAGCATGTGTCTAGTAGAAGTGGGAAAAAGAGAAGAAGGTAAGATTGTATAGATTGATTTAAATTTGTTTAAATTGGATCGATTTCAGTTCCTTCGTTTACGGAGAATAGTAATTAATTTTATCACTAATGATTACAGAGAAAAGCACAAAAGGTATACTCCAGACCCAATAACTGGCGTGAAACAGAGGAAACGAAAGCACAAACGGAAGAGCATGGATATGGAGAATCCTGAAAACCATGGCCCTCCTGAAGTACATCGACGAATCACAATAAAAGTAATTCTTTTACAGCAGAACATCAAGAATCAGTTGCAATACATATTAAGTCTTTCCGAGAACTTTTAACACATATTTGATTGACATTTAATTTATAAAAACATTTTATAAATTTCAATTGAGTGTTTTTGGATCATTTTATGATGTTTTTAGAAAATGTCTACGAAT
>JAWWEN010036264.1:0-50723 GCA_035582955.1 Sycophila texana | reverse complement strand
TTGTGTGAGTTATCACCCTCGCTTCGCTCGGGCGCTAATCTCACACTTGTCCGAAAATCACTTCTGACGCACTAGTACCGAAAACTACTATTTAATGCGTCAATCACAAATTAAATTTAACCTACTTACAGACACTTACATTATAACGTCACTTTTTATTCCATAATTAAAAATCAATGATATGGAAATTTTTTTACCCGCGCAAAGAAAATACATATAAAAAATGCATTAAAAAAATCTAAACAAAACACAATTACTAACAAAAAACCTTGACTTCTCAGACATCCTTGAAAAAAATATTCCCTAGAACCCATTATCATGATATCGACTTTTTTTATAAAAATATATGTAGTACACCGTTCGCGCATTAATCAGAAATACCTTATAGTAACACAAAGCACAATTCATCGGCAAATATTTGACGCTGCGAAAAGAGTACACTCGACGTAAAAAATTTTAAATATTTTTACTTAGTTATTTCCTCGTGCAACCGAAAATCTTCGGTGCTGTCTGGGCGGAAGCCACGCCGCGGCTATTATCGCCGGTGCTTATCAAACGCGAGCAAAAGGGACGCGGTAGGCGTGCTCCGCTCTGGGTTTAACGATCTCGCCGAAAATCGACGCCGAGCGTATGTTACGCGCGCGGATAAACTCTATTTCGAGGCCCCAGCACTTTTCTCTCCCGCGTCGCGATGGCAGAGACTAAAAGGGAGTCCGAGCCGAGTCGATGCTCCGCGAGTGTAAACGACCGGCGGGAACGTCATCGCCGAGTCTGAAACCACGTGCGCAGTAAACCTCGATACGTAATTCCTCTCTCGAGTATAATGATTTTCTTTGTTGGAGGGAATATTGATTTTGTAAATATTTTTCGAGCGATTGAAGCTAAATGGTTTATATTGAGTGCTTGTTGGTTGAGTGAATTGAATTAGGTTAAATTTAAATTTAAAAGTCTAGATGTAAGTCGTGAATGCCTGCTGAGATTAAATTGTGTTTTAATAAATAACTAGATTTTATTTAAAATTAGTAACCGAAGATATTGTGCTAAAAAATGTTATGTTCTCCAAGACTAATCTTATTGGCCAATTTAATTTCTTGCAAAATTTACGAATAGTGATAAAATAAATGAAATGTCCAGTATATTTAACAAAAATTATTGTGATTCTTTTGGTAAATGTGTTCTCTTCGTATTTATTTTCTAACTAATACTTAAATAAAATGTTACTGTACAATTCATTTTGGAGTATCATTCGTAAAAAAAAAATGTGCAACACTTTTTTATTTCAAAGAAAAAGTGATGCTATTTCAACTTTAAATTTAGTATCATATGAGTTCAAAGTTTTACTCTCTTTCACGAGCTCTTTCACGTCATTATATGCTCAAGTTGTTAAGCAGATAAAAGAAATAAAAAGCTTTACGGTTCTCCCGCATGATCTGAAAGTGTTGTTCGGTTTCGTCGATGTAAACATGAGTTGAACTTTGTTTATTCCACTCTGAATATTTTGAACTATTTTTTACAATTACGTTATTGGAATTTTCTTAGAAAATTGAAAATTTAATTGAAGTTTTGCGATTTCCTATTTTAATGAAATAATGTAATATGTAATATGTTATTTCACATAACAATAACTGTATACTGTACTGTATACTATAACAATGCGGTGTACGAGTTTATTGATCATAAATGCGTTTTCTTGTTACTAATATAAAAGGTTTTTTTATTTGCAAATGGAATCAAAAGTATTACAAATTACCGTACATCCTCGCTCGAAATAAATTTTGTGTTCAAGTAAGTCGTTACGTACTTAAGAAGAATCTTTTCAAATTAATTTTTTGTATTAATTGAACACCGTGTAAATTATTTGTAATTTCATCGATGTTTCAATATCTTTCCATATAAAAAATTCAATTTTTTATTCACCTTGGCAATTATTAAAATACCCAGCTAATGACTGCTCATGACTCATCGAAACTAAATTCCGCGGAGTAATTCGGCATGACGATTACGCACACCGAAAAGAATAAAATAAAAAATAAAAACGGAAACCTCCATCGAGATTTTTGCCGGCTTCTAAAAACAAACAATACCTTCGGCCATACACTAATTTTTTTTTTTATTTCCTTCTAAGCACAACGAGAAAAAAAAAGCCAAAAGCGTATTACGCACAGTTGCCCGGCACCGGCAGAAGACAATAAGTCGAGCGGATTTTAAATATCCACTTCCTACGATTTACATAATCATAAGAGCAATCATCCAAAACGACCCAATTCTCCACCTCGCCACCCACACCGCGTTGCGCAACTGCCAGCTGAAAAATTCCTTCGGTAGCTCGCGTTTTTTTCCCTTGTGGACGGCATCCCGGCGCTCGTTTTTTTTTTTTTTTTTTTTTTATTCCCTTCCGCCTCTCCACGCCGGCAGTGAGTCAACCGTCCTTGCTCAATCGAGCTCGCGCTGTCGTCGTTCGCGCCGGCGGCGGAGGTAGACGATGATGGGGCGGCCGGTGTCGAAATCTCTCATTGTACGAGCGCGAAGTTTACGAGCCGTGGCGGCGTGTGGACTCACGCCCTTGCGGCACCGCATTGCAGCAGGCCCTTCCGCGAGGTCCGTCCGACGAGGTACCTGCGCGTACCTTCGTTTACGTTTGGAGCAAGAGGGTATATATAATGGACCTGCTTTATTTTGTGCTCTCTTTAAATTTGAATGCGCGGGGACGACTTTAATGTACGTGACTATATCCACGTGGTCTGAGTGAATAGTCTCGTATTTCAGGTAGCTTAATTAGAAGGAAAGTTATTGTGTGTGACGAAAAAATTATACTAATGAAATTATCAAGTTATAGTAGTGTAGTAATTAGTAATTAATTTTTGAGCACCAAGTTTTTTATTAATGCTACAAATATATTTATTACGAATTAGTTCAGGAGCTTTTCGTGAAAATTACTGTTACTTTGTTGCAAAAATTATTTCGTGATCAGTATAATGATACGATCAAGTAACTGTGAGTGGTAGAAATTTTTTACCGCTGGTAAAAATGATAAAAATCATGCGAAATTTTTAATTAACTTTTATGTCGTTGTGTTATCATATTAACCAACAGATCGCTTGATTATTCGAACATTATCGAGAACATTAATATTATGTTACTATAATTTCTAACTTTTTTTGTGTCCATTATGGATTCGCAGCCATGTTATAATCAATCAATGGTTAATGATTTTATACTCTCACCTTTTCTGTTTATTTGCTGCTTTTCAGATCGAGAAATTTTAGTAAGTGATTTTGCCTTAGACTCACCTGCAACATAAAAAAATAATTCATTAGACATGAACATTAATACATATGATCAAATTTAATAAAAATATTTTTCAAGTATAGTAATTTCAGCTACTTTTTATACGTCACTTTGCATATTGTCAAAAATATGATATGAAAACAAAATAAATTTGTATAAAAATGTACGAGGACTTCTCAGTAAGCCGCAATAAACTTCCTAAATTGTAATATCACGGATGTCTAATTATTATAATGATGTGACTTACAAGAATTCCAAGCATTTATCTTTCCCAAAGTGACGACGGCCGAGCACCTCATGAATAAATCAAAAGAAGAAGCCAACTTTCGCGCTTTATCTTAATCAATAAGGCTCTCTTGGCCGGCTCTCCCTCTCTCTTCTCACGCAAAAAAGAAGAGGAAGGTATCCGCGGGGATAGGAAAGCCCCCAGGAAGAGTAGCTCGCCGCGTCAAAATAGACATTCCACGTCGCGCGGTCTTTGGACTCGTTTGTGCAAATACAGCCGCGGAACGTGACTGCAATCTCCAAACGAAGCGTCGTGGATGCGGGGGGAAGACGTCATCGGCGCCGGTCTCGTCGACGGCTTCTTGTCGCCGCGCGCTCTTCTTCTTTCTCTTTCCGAGCTGAGCGCGACCTTTGCCGCGCTCTCGTTTCTCTCGCGTCGGACACTTTTTCGCCGCCAGCCATGCCGTGGGAATTGACCGGAGAGATTTCAGTGGTGCCTTTTACGGATAATTAAATTTATATCCTCACTCCGCGGATGAATAATTGATGCTTCGCTGGTTGTGATAGCGATTTTTTTCTGTTGCGGCTTCGTGCTCGGTCGGTTCGAAAAATATAAGGGGATCATTAGGGGAATTGTGCGCCTGTAAGCGGGAACGATTGACTTGCATCGAGAAACAATAAAGTTTATGATGCGCTTAAAATTTTATAGGTAAAAAACAAAAGGATTTCCAATCGATTTCCTTTGAATCAAATGGTATAAGTAGTTGATTCAAGATTTCTTATGCATCCTTTATTATTATTAAATATTTTGAGAAAACCATGATATTGTGTATCTATTTAGCGATATTATAATGTATCTAGTAACTAATATTCTACAATAATTAAAATAGAAGGTTCGATAAATAACAATAAGGGATGTTACCAACATTCTAAACTATTTAATTCTTTTGTTTTGATCACTTAAAAATAATAAATTAAGAGTTATTTGAATACAAACTGAAAGTAGAAATTAAAAAAAATCTCTCCCTCTTCTTCACGAATAAAAAGAATAATCAATAAAAATCCCGAATACGCGAGAAAAAAACTTCAAAGAACTAATCATTGACTAAAATAAACGAGCGCCGGTAAAGCCCGGCCAAAATAGCTTGTACTTCCCCGTCCATCTAACGATAAAACGGGCTCCCCCCGACAGAATAAAAAGAAAACTTTCGACAAATCCATTTCCCGGAGAAGCCAAGATCGATCGCCGCTTTGCACCGGAATATTATTCGGGCGTTGAAAATGGCCTGCCTAATGTGTGCAAGCTGTCGATCTGCGGCGCTCGAGTAACGGCGGTCCACCTTGCGAAGGCCGTCTCGCGCGAAAGCGGAGTCCAGATGGTGCGCGCGCCGATCGTCCAACAGCCGGTGTGCGCCCCGGTCACTCGGTCGCGGGAGGATCACCTTTTTTCGTCCCTCTCGCCTTTCTTTCGGGGGTGGGGCGGGCTCGAATGAAATCCGATCATTTTTCCTTCAGTTGGGAAGGAAGGTGTGCGCATATTTCGGGAAAATCAGATGTGTTCGCGCGCGCCTATTTTTCTTTGTAAAATTTTTCGAGGTGGAGATATACATAAGGATAAGAAGTAAAATAGAAAAGAAAACACGTACAAAGGCACAGTCGCTGTTACAGAAGTATGCGCGGAATGAGGAAGGAAGCGAATGGGAGTGTACTGTTATTTCTAAAAATTTCCGCGGACGAGCCGCCGCTCTAAATTTAACCGTTTTCGCATAAAATATGCATAATACCTTGACGCGCGATATTTATCGGCACTTATTGCAAGCCCCCGGTGAGGCACCTTTTTTTTTTTTAAATAAATTGAAAACACGCTAAAGAAAACAAAACGCCCAGCCTAATCTAAATTTAGAGGCCGCCGAGGAAATCAAGGTGCCCCGCGCGCGCTTTAGGCTTCGCCTATTCGGCAATCGCAATCGGCGACGCTCGAATTTTCTCATTCAAGCGTCAAACTAGTAAGTATACTCCTCCTCGGCATCGTAAAGTAACCTCCGCGAGCGTCGATGCGCCGCTCGCAGCATTAATTATTCGCCTCGTAAACCGTTCGAGCGATGCCTCCCCCCATCCCCCCTCCCCCGCCTCCTTTAAATACATACTTTAAAATCTCATCGTTTTAACGGCCCAATTACCCGTCGGCGCGGGCGAGCATCGCGAAATTCATATACGCCGGCTGCGCGAGAGGAAAAGAAAAACGCGAAGGGAGTGTAGTGGGGGGCAGGCGTCTTTGAGCTGTCGATGCGCGAGCTCCTCGCGGCTCGGGTAAACGAGGCGAGCGAGAAGCAAAAAGGGGAGGCCCGCTCGCCGGGGGTCTTTTGCTCGCGCCGGTAAATAATTGACAGTGAATGAAAACGGGCGGCAAGGTTACTCCTATGGGCGAAGCCGCGGTTCAGGGTCATCGGTGTAATTATAATGTGCGCGCGCGCGCGCGCGTCTTCGGTGCGCACTCGAGGGAAGAGAAATATGGGCGACGTGCCGCTTCACCCGCCGTCGTCGCGCCGACTCGTTTCTCTTGCCGCGGGATCCTCTGTTTTCTTTTTCATCTTCTTTCTTGATTTTTTGTTTGTTTCGGTTTACCTCGTCGTTTTCGCGAGGGAGACGCGCGCGCGACGGGCACGAGCTTGAAATAAGCCGGCGATTTTTGTTGCCTCGCTGCGATGAACAAATACGATGCGCGGAGATAGCTTGATACGCGCAGATGGGGCCGATAGGCAGCGGAGCACGAGCGCGCAATATTCAAATGGGGTTTGTATGCGTAATTTTTTATTTTTTATTTTTTTTTTTTTAGTTTTTGTCGACTTGATAGATTACTGAAGGTTGGTTAATGAGTTTGTGCGCCATAAATAATGTTTAATTTTGCGTCGATACTTTGCTTGGTGTTTAAACTTGGAGTCGAAATATTTTCAACGCCGTGATTGATTTATTGGGTACAATTAATATTTATTTTAATGCGAGATGTGAAATGAATTTTTTAGTAAAAATTACTAAATCAGAAATTTTAGGATCAAGTTAATTATTAATTATTTATAAAAGTTTTAATTTCTATACTTTTTAGATATAAATTACTGAGTATATGATCGATTTTTTAATTAAATATTTTATAAAATGTATGAGGTGCGTGATCAGAATATAACTTTTTATGTGATAATGGAATGCCTCGAGAGAATAATAAAACTGAGCATATTGTTGACGATCGCAAAGTACCGTTTAGAAGAACAAAAAGTAACCGAACAACCAAATAAAAAATGTTAATGTGCGAAAAAAAAAGAGAACGAACTCAATTGTCGAAGAAATATTTGTCAATTGCATGTCCAATATTTTCATTATACAGCCATTACAATACAAACCAACTGGAGCGTTCGCTAAGGCCTGTTGCATAATTTAATCGTAAATAATAACGACACGCAACATTTTAGTCAATGGGCATTAACCTTATTGTTGTCGTCAGTACAAAGCAGCAGAAATCATCATACCTAAGCTTGCGAACAATAAGCGAAGTACATACAATGAAACGATTAAACTTTCAGTGATTCCGAAAACAATATCTAATGACAAATAATTGATTAAACGAATAAAAAATAAAATTTTACAGGCATTTAAATTTCAATATGAACACTATTGTTTACGTTTAACAGTAGTGGACTGGTTAATTCATACTTCCTTTGCAGACGAGGTAAATATGTACTGATTTCGATGTGCTATGGAATTTACGATCATGTGATTACCACTTAATTACACTTTGTTATCACGTAACCACCTTTGACTATTCTCATTTAACCGAAACGTTTTAGTTGTCAAATACAGTATTATACTTAATAGTAATTAGTTATTCTTTAATAATTTGATAAACTTAAAATAAAAATGAATATTGCAGGTATACGTGCAGCTGCAGGAGTATAGTATAATATACGGTAATACAGCTACACTGATTAATTAATTCCGCGTTAAAATTATTTTAGAAACTATACTTCAATTCATCAACGGTATAAGTTGAATTTCCACCTCAATACTGGTAGATAAATCATCCCTTATTACATTAAGTATTACACGATCGTCCAAACAAGTGTATTATCATCTTAATTCGTATAAATTTATAATTTTGTGTAAATTATTAAGCATGACTAAAAAAAAAAATACGTCGCAAATATTCCCCGCCTGATCAAAAAAATCTTTTCAGAACTATCCAAAGAAGAAAGCAATAAAACCAGCCTTCCACAATAGCGGCAACGAGCTCCTTTCTTGCGGCGAATCGCGAAGCAATCGCAGGTAGCTCGCGCCGTCGCGTGGCGGCACTTTAATGGCTCGGAATGCCCGCTAATGCGATCGGTCTTGCCGCGAGCGCCAATTGAAGCCGGCTCTATTCCGCGTTTCCGCGGGGCGCCTCGTCGCGGGGCCCATTATCTTGCCCCCGGCGGGCACGATAAGAACGCCGGTTCGGCCGGACCGCGCGATTCGTTAATTCTCCTCGCGCGCATTCCTCGCTACATCTCGCCCTCCGCTACAAAGTATCGGTTTTTCTGCCGCTGGACGCGGCGCAGAAATTCTTTTTTTTTTTTTTTTTAACCGGCTACCGTCCGGGAGGGGGGCAAAACCTTTATGGGGCTGCGAGGCATTTAGAAGCGCGACGACTGTCAGAGAGTTCGGCGACGAGTTTTTATCGGCGAGCGCGCGCCGGTCGAGTTGTTAAATTCAATGGCACATGACAGTGTATAATTTACTCGAGGCTGCGCGCCTTCCCCGGGGAACGTATATACCCATTCGGCCTCCGCGGCTCGTGTCGCCGGGGGAAAATAAAAATACTTGAGGTTTATTTAATAAATTCTAGAAAGAATGTAAAGCAATCGATGTGTATATATAAGAGAACGAAATCAGTGGGATCAAAATATACGTATAAAATACTTCGCCAATAATTATATTCGCGTGAATCCGTCAGGCGGCAAAGCACATCTCGCTGTAATTATTGTAATTTTCTCCTCGGAACAGTGTATATCGAAGAATGTATATAGACACAGAAAAAAACGAACTAATTGCAACTCGTCACTCGCGCGTTTTTTGCCCGTATCTCCATACAGCCAGGAGCCCAGCAGGGCACTTATACACATTCGCCTCCGAGCGCAATGTCTACCGGGGTAATTTTCCTCTCTTCTAGCGAAAGGAGACGAGCGTTAGACGGTGAAAGAGGGATTGAGAACCCGAGTGAACGAACTTGCGGAGAACAACGACTCGCCGAGCCACACAACAGGTGAACCCCCGCGACAGCTCGCGAACCGATTCATAGAGAAATTTAATTACCGAGCGCCGGGCATAATGAAGAGAATGTGCAGCGCCCACAGTTATCCTCGCACTCCGTAATTCATTAGGCGCCCTCGCTCGGGGAGAGAAGCGCATTCCGCCGCGCGGCTCGAATTTATAACGACCCGCGACGGTATAGTCGTGCGGAAAAGTTGATACCCGTATAGTAGTCTTCCTCCGGGGACGTGCACCTCCCTTCTTTTCGCTCGTCTTATTTTTTTTCTCTCGGCTCCCCCGCGACCACTCGCAGCGGGGCAGTCGTGGGTAATGAACGAGCTGAGCTTCGAGGAAGCTGTCGTCGCTGGGTTGCCTTTTCTTTCGCAGGCAGCGAGCGAGGCAAAAAAAAAATATCGCCGATTTTAGAGATGCAAATTAGAGCGCGCCCGCGAAGTTTAGCATCCCAAGTATCGACAATGGGAATTCCTTAGTGGCCGCTTCCGCCATTATTTGCGTATGAAGCGCTTCTGGGATTCGAGGAAATGTTGTTAAATTCAAATTGGGGTCGCGCGCGCATTGCAACTTGTTAAACAAACTCGTAGAGATTTTACGAGCTCGAGATTTACGCTCCCCGCGAATGTAAAACGATCGTTGCGATCGTTAATATCGCGTTAAACGGGGACATTTCTCGTGTAATAAGAGTCGCTAAAAATTTTACATTTGTCGTCGAATAAAAAATTTACGTACGTACATTTGCAGCAACGACTGGCCTCCGGTTGCGCACGCCTAAGTTTCATATCGGGGAAGCTGCGGCATTTGTGGTGCCGCGGGCGGACGTAACAGCTTCGCCGGAATTAACGGGAGCGGCAGTCGCGCGTAGAGAAACTGAGTCGACGACTTGTCGCCGATTGCAGAGACACTTTTTTTTTTCACGTTCGGGTGCACTGATCGCGCGCAGCCTTGCGAGGATTCGAGAGAAAACGCACGCGGCTGCGGCGAGACACACGCGCGCACGGCCGATGAAGCGGGACGACCAACTGATCGCAGGGCCGCGGCGAGGGCTGCTACGGCAGAACGGAGCGAAGGAACTAGTCCCGCGTGCGTTTGTTGCCGAGTTGGAGGTGGGAGGAGGGAGGGAAAATTCAGCGACCTTGTTCGATTGCATACTCATACAAGTAGAACTAAAATTATTTATCGCAATTTCGCATTTTTTTCGGCGCCCTTATTGAAATTATTTTTAAAAAAATTCCCTTTTTTATGATTTCTATATAAAATAGTTTCTATGGAAAAGTATTTTTTTTTTTCAAGTCTATCTACGAGTGATGTATAAGTACCTTCAATTTTGGGTTCTTCTCCACGGAGAGAAATGTTATAGTAAAATTACACTGTTGAAAATCCGTTCAATTCTATACATTATTTTAATGTTTAGAATTGAACGGATATAAAAAGAATATTATTTTTGTGTTTTTAGGGAAGTAGTTCCAAATTGAACATAATTTTTGTATACTAATTATTACTTTACATGAAGATAAGAGGACACAAAAAAAGCGTAAAATAAACAAATTTATTGTGTAATCTTCTATCAAAAGACGCAAAACACAAAATTTTTAACCGTGTACTATGTCCATAGGAATAGTGGAACATACTCCTCGTATAACGGTTTTTACTATAAAACATAGTAAAAATTGCTATGATCATAGTAAAAATTTTTTATAGTTAAATGTTTTATAGTAAACATCGTCATAGGTTGAGTATATCCCACTGTTCCTACGAAACAAAGTAATTTTTACTATAACATTTATCTCCGTGTCTCCTCTACCTAGAATGAGGAGAACGTAGAATTTCCTAACATTGAGCAATTTAAGAACTCTCTTCGTTCATATACCTGTAGCTATATTAAACATTTAATTTCGATTTAGATTTTACGTCTATTTATACCTTCACTTATATCGTATCCCTATATCAAGGACTATAATTTTAGTCTGTTGAATGAAATAAATAAATAAATATTTCTTTATTCCGCAGGAGGTAGACATTTTTAAATATTTACTTTCACTTATAACAGTTTCTAATAAATAATTTGAATTATTTTTGATTCACCGATTATGAGTGAAAGCGTTTAATTATGTGATAAATTTCAATGAATGTGTTTTCTTAATAATTAAACGTTAAAAATACTTTCTAAAGAAACATCTGAAATACCTGATTCTGTGTCATCGTGATCAGCTCCTCGCAGGCAGGAGTGGAAACTCCTCGACAATCTTCGGCCTCCGGGCGAAGCCGCTTCCGCGGAGGCGGACTGATGCATCTTTCCTTCCTCGTTTCACTAAACACTGTTATCCTTCTCTGTGCTCGTGCAATTAATCGCGCGCAAAATCGCGTCGTTGACGCTTCATTCTCCCCCTTCGACTATTATCGCGACTATTGTATTGTATCTTAAATCCCGAACGAGTTTTCACTGGGTTAAGTACACTTTCTTCAGTTTTCACTGCGCCTTCCTTTTTATCTGCAATAAAAATTCACACTTTCTAAAAGACGGCATCTTTATTTTTCATTTTGTTCACCGCCTAACGACTCGTGATCCACTTCTCCGGGGAAGATTATTTAGTTGAATTATACAGTAGGAATTTAAAAGATAGCATCGCTGCTCGATAAACAGGTTTAATTAAAAAAAAAAAAAAAATTTCTCGATATTTAAAACAAAGTATGTAAAAAGTACCGACGTTCAACGAATGTAAGACTGGAGATAAGGAAAGAAAAATGTTTATAGATATACAGAAACAAGTGACTTGTAATCATAGAGAAATTAGTTTGGTTAAGCGTTTGACAATGCCCCGACCGCAATTGTAATCGATTATACAATGGACATTTTGATACGCCTCGCACGATTTCAAGTGCCTACCCGCGAGCGAGATCGTAAATCAAGACACTTGTCGCGTAGGCCCGCGGGGGACTCAGTATTTCATTGTGAAAGTACACATTGAAATCGAACGGAGCGAGTCTTTTATATCGGCCGGTTATTTGTCGAGGTGGAATCGTTGAGAAGCCAGTGATTGACGTTCATTATCTCACGTTTAGAGTCAGTTTGCTATGCTCGATATCGGCAATTATTTTTCGATTGAATTCGACACCTCGAAGACACTATCATTATTAATACATTCCTGCTACAATGCAATTGATTAAACACCAGTTGAGACATTGTCGTAGTTTCTTTATGATGGCAATGCATTACAAAATCTGAAGCGAGTGACCCCATAATTTGCGGTCGGTATTAATTATTGCGATACGATTTACGAGTAATTTGTTCGACTGAAGAAAATAATTGAAAAGCTGACGTAAGAAGTGTTGCGGATCACTGTATAAATTAACGGCTTCTTATCTCCTTCGTCTGCTTCCGAGAGAAATTAGCAGAGTAACTCATATTTTTTATCATCCACACTTGCACGACTCGTTACACTGATCTACTAAGCAGCGACGTTAAACAGTTATAAAACGCTAATTAAGTATTTCAACTAATGCAAGATATATTTAAAAGATCTGAACCCAACTATATCTCACTTTACGGATAATATTAAACAAAAAGTATACCCAAGAACGTGCGATAACAGTATACTGCCTAAACTAGTTTACCGTCCACATTCTTCGATCAAAAGTGATTTTCCATACAACTCCTTATCGAAAGAAAACCGCGACATCTTTTATTTGTTTATTTATTTATTACTTTTTAATGTAACTGTACGGCCTCTCCGCAGTGCTCCACATTATCTCTCGCGAATTACGAGCACCACGTAACTTTTCGATCGCGCTCGGCTTAGCGCGGAAAAGGCAAAATCAACACCTCATCTTTACAAGTAATAACTCCGCCCAGAAACTTGTGTGCGCTAGATTTTAAAATGCAAGCCGGGCAAAGCCGGCTCTCCCCGCCTTGTCTAACGACTATCTAAATAACGCGATTATCCGCTCGCGTGCCCGTATCCCGCGAGTCGGGCAATTTGCAAACGCGTGGGCGCGCGACGATCGGCCCTCCTCCCTGTACACCCCGGTCCCCCCCCCCCACGTGGGTGTCGTCGCGTGGGCATCGTCGAGCGACTGATTTGCAAGCGTCGAGGATAAGCTCGGCAATTAGCCGCTCGTCCCGTCGCGAGTATCGCTCGACGCCACTATCCCGCGACTGCTCATTTACACTGAATGGAGGCGAGGACGGCGGAAGTAGGTAGGCATCGGCGCGTCTTGGTTTAACTTTGTTTCTCGATTTTTGACGGGCGACGTGTTGCCCGCGAGCATAATGAGTCCGCACGCGAAGGGTGCTGCTTTTATTGCTGCTAAAAGCGAGGTGCTGCACTTAAGGTACAGTGCTAATTTACTTAGCTGATTGATCTAAAGTTTCTTTTTTCATAGATGCACCGAAAAAAATAAAAAGTAGTTCTTACTGTTTGCACAGTAGATTTAACTGTAAAATCGGAAGTGAATTTAACTTTCCGAATTTTCAGTAGAATCATGGCTTACAGAACTGTCAAAGCTACTTTTCTGTAAAGTAGAATTTACTTTTCTGTAAAGTAAGATCTACTTTATGGTTGGGCAGTAAACTGTTATTTCTACTGTACAAAATGTTAATTTTACTGATTTTGCAAAGTAGTATCTACTTTTTCTAGTCTAGCAGATATTACTGTTGCAAAACAGTAAGAATTACTTTATTTTTTTTTCGGTGTGATCTTTGATTTTATGATGAGGTACACGCTCGTAAGGTGAAGCAATGAAAAATCACACTGTTTTAGAAAAAATCAACTCACTCTAGGTTCGATTCGTTTAACTTATACTGGTATAAGAGTGGTTTACCATTTTTGTATACATTACGAGAATACTTTATCGAGAGTTAAATTTGTTTAAAATGTTAGATCGGGGAAATAAATAAACTTAGGAATTTAAAGTCGTCATAGCTAAACGGTGAACGAAAGTTTAACGAGCGACTTTAGTTTATTGATCAATAATTTATGTAAGAACAGAAGTAGAATGGTGTTAACGATTACTGAGAAGATCGGAGGGGAATTAGAACGAGCATAGCGTGATGGATCTAATGAAAAAGTTGAAATCTTAGGCGCGCGGATCGTTTACTTTTTCCTCTATTAATTATTATTAAAAAATGCAGTTGATGGACTGACGATTTAACGGCGATTCGCCGCGCTTACGCGTAATTAGTGGCCCGGAGCTATTTTATCCGGAAACACTGGAAAGTTGCTTTTAATTGAATTTCTTCGAAAGTTGCGCGTGGCATAACATGAAAAATACCCGCGTGCTTTTTCTTTCGCAGCCTTTTAAAGTCAGACTGCATATAAAGGAGCATCATATTGCACTGAATACATCGGCATTATAAGATATAGTAGATTATTCACTTTACGTCAGTAATTTATTATTTCATGAATGATGTGTTTTTAAATGAGTTTGTTAGTTTAATAATTAGTATTTAGCAAAATAGATAATTAAATTAATTAATCACTATCGATATTACGAAATTACAAATTTATTTTTCGTTGATTAAAAAGTGATTACTAAATTTCTTATATATTTAAAACTAGTTTACGATTAAGTGGAATGAAGAACTCGTCGATTGCTATTAAGCCTCAACGTACGCAATTGTTCCAAATAAAATAGAACATTACTCTTATCGAAATCCTGCTACGCAACATGAACACTGATATATACCTTATCCTTTTTCTACTACACATTTTCCATATATTCTCACGTTATTTTTTTTTAAATTTTATTTAACTATCCCGTTCCAATACTTTACCGGAGCACCATATAAAAACAAACATCAATATCCAACAGCATAGCGGAATATAGCAATATGCTCTGCGCAGTATAAATTAATTTAATGTACGTGCTACGAAAGTCAAACGAGATAAATCAGCCTCGTTACTGTCGTCCCGGGAAACAAAATAAAAAAAAAAAAGAAGGGAAAACGTCGCACCAGTGTGCCAGCTCAAGTAGACCGTTGCAACCAAAAGAACCATCGGCTTTTCCCCGTCGACCACGACATCGTCAAAAGCCCGGAGGCGTCGCTCAAAAGAGCCCGGCACTTTCCGCAACAGTTCCGCTTTTTCCCGGCGCGTCGCCGTCGACGACCCAATTTTCCCGAGCTCTCGCACCTCTCCGTCAATATTACTTTACAGTTAGCGCGCCGCGCGTAATCGAGTACACTCAAGCTCCCCGCTGCGTGAAAAAAAGCTCTCCAACTACAGCAGGTTTGAATTAATCGCCGCGTTGAGCGGATCGAGGAGGAGCTAATTGTTCTAAACGAGCGGCGGTCGGTGGCCGCTTTTGCCAATAATCGCGGCTACGACGCGTATAACCGAATGAATTATCCCTCGAAAGGCATGCAGGTTGTCGCGACTTCGGCGTCCCGCGTAATATTACACGGAGAAAAATTTTTTAGAAAAAATTACAATACATATAGTAAACCGAGTTACAGACTGGCTATATGAAAAAATTTACCAGCCTAGCGAACAAAAATTACTAGAGTTACAGTTAAATTTACAATGCTGTATTGTAAAAATTAGTTAAAGTCAGTAATTTTTTCTCGCCTGTCTGGTAACATTTTCCATTCGGCTAGTCTGTGAACCACTTACATAAGTCAGTATTGTAACTTTTGCTATTAAAATTTCTCTTCGTGTACGAAAAATCGGAGGGATTCGAGGTTTATTTACGAGCGTGTTTATTAACGCGGGGACTTCAATTTCTCGCGACTTCAGCCAGCAGACGGAGTTTTCGGGCGCGTGCACTTGCAAAGTTTGAAAATTGAACTCCCGTATAATATTAAACTCCAGAAGTGCCTCGATTCGCTTCAAATTTAATTTTCGGAGATGTCGATGCCGGCACTTTATTTACAAACCGCAGCGCGTCGGTGGAATGTGGGTCAAACTTTAATTATCATCTCCGAATTCCTGCGGAAGCTTCGAAAGAAGTGTACGCGAATAAGTGCGATGTATATATCAATTTTATTTGGCAATATCCGTATATTCCGAGCCGCGAGATATTTTGATCGTGAAATAAGGCTGAGCGGAGCGTTGCGCTAATCCGACTGATTTTTACGAGATCCCGGATCCGAGGGAACGGCGCGCGGAGAGGTCGCGTTGACGCACGCACGTCCCTCGGGAAGCGTCGACTATTTTTGCGGCATCGCGACGATTCGCAAGAGATCGCGCGGCTCAAAATAGCGTCCCAGACGGAGCATGACGGGACCGCCGCCGAGGAGGCAGCCGCATCTCGGAGCTCTCGAGAAAGGGCGGTCTATCGAGCCTCGAGCCAGCAGACCCGATGTCATTGCACCGAACTGCACTCACAATTAATTATGCAGATGAAAGATTATTTCTAAATTTAATCCGTCACCGTGTTGCTTGTGAAATTCCATTACTACAATTTAATTACAGCTGATAAGTTTCGTAATGAAACTAATGACGCGATAAAATCTACGACATTAATTATTTTACATTTTTTTTTTTAATTATGATGTACGTATAAAAAGTCTTGACTGGCTGTATTAGTTTAAAAACTGAGGAAGTAACTTTCTCGGAAAAAGAAGCATCTCTTACATCGTAACTCTGCGTAACAGCGAAGCGAGCCATTACAAATCAAACAAAAAGTAATACCCGCAGAGCGCGCGGGGAGAGTTTAAAAAGCTCCGCTCCGCAAAAAAAAAAAACGCATACCAGGCCTCTGCTAAAATCGCCTCCCGCGACTTTTTCCGCGCGCGGCGAAACGCGAAACCGCATACGGTATTGCGCGTCCGGCCTCGACGATGAGTATATACAGAGATGGGGAAGGAGGGCCCGCCTCGGCGTAAAAAGAAAAAAATTCGCAATCTCACCGTGCACCGCCGAGATAAGCGGAGGCGCTTCGCGTAACTCAGCCAGGGGAAAGCCATTCGGCGCGTTGTCTTCTCTTCCCCGCCGCGGTGAAAATCCGCGCGACGAGCGACATTATTCCCGTGGAGCCGTGCAGATTTACGCCGCGCGTAAAACGGCGCGCCGCGCGGCTGCGAAAAGTCCCCGCCGAGCGAGGGCCTTTGTTTATGCAGCGCCATTAATTTTGCGGGTTAACGATTTTTTTTTTCACCTCAGACGGTCGCCGCCGCCGGGATGCGAGGCGTAAATTTTCGTTTGATTACAGGCCGCACTGCGTTTACAGTCGAATCTTACACTCGCGAAACAGTACGTAATTGATACCTCAAAGACGGATGCAGGGCAATCGGTGTATCTTTTTTTATTATATAAAAAATATAGATAATAGTACAAAAAGTGCTTTGATGATAAGCGAGTATGTGTCCGTGTAGGGGGGGTATACTGGACGCAAATAAAGATGTAAAGCTGGGCGAGTATTGGAATAGGAGATAAAAAATTGAGAGCGAAATTTACGAGCGGATAGTGTAGGCAAAGGCCTGGCTAGAGCTCGCTTCTGCAGTAAGTCGCAGTGGGCTAGGATGAATTTACGAGACGGCAACAGGCTCTCGGGGCCTCGCTGCGTGCTCCCGACGTTGCGGTACTTGCCTCCTACTAAACGAGATTTAAGTGAATCATGGACAGCGCGGTGTGCGTCTGCCGCGGATGCTGAATTCGCGCGAAATATTCTGACGCGTCGAGATCTATGCGCTGCACGTGGCAATTTAACAATAATAAGGATCGTTAATGTACTCTCCAACCCGTCGTGTTCAACCAGAATGGATCACACCTATTACGATGCCCGTGCTTATTTTGACGGAGGTAAAGGACCTGTGAATGAGAACCAGGCGTTTTAATTAATAGATGCGTTTAATTTCCCGCTAAACGATTTTTCAGTGCCGGAAAAAATAGCGATAATCTATTTTAATGTTCTCGCATCTTTTGTCATTATGGAAAAAGCAATTATAGTTGCTTGTAGCAGTTTCTGTTGTTTCTTGTCTAATTTACACTGGAATCCTCAGATTTTACTATATACTAATTTTATAGTAACAGTTATTTAAGAAATCATTATTATTGCATTTTTTTCAGCAATGACAGCTAGCGAGTTAAAAGTAATATAAAATAGAGTAGTAAATTTTCCAGTAGAGCTTTTATTCTAGGCGTAAAAATAACGATGTAATTCGGAATTTCATAATAGTTAAGTAGAACGTCACGTCACTATATGAATAAAAGTCACCTACTCGTCTTATCACTGACGATGCATTTAGTGTATTTTCACCGAATAAAAAATTTCATTCATAAAAATCACTATCTTTCTAAGTAACACTAAAAAAAAAAAAAAGAAATAAATTCTCGGAACTGACTAAAGGCGCTTGAAAAAATCCCTGATACAATCTGCAAGATCTAATAGACAAATCTCAATAAAGCAGTGGCAGTTAAAGCCCGGGGCGCGATCTACGATTAATTCCCGCGAATCTCCGTCAGTGCTTTTTCTCAGAAGGAATCGCGCACATCCGACTCCCACAATTGGATCGGCGGGCCGAATGTGCCGTCCCGAATGATAAACGACAGGCGAGGCCGACGGGGCTGCGGCATTAGCCGGCCGATTAATTGCGCCCGATTGCGAGAAAGCTCGGAAGGAAAGTCACGCTCGTCCCGGGCGAATCCACGATTGCGTCGCAATGCTATCGCCGCGCGGCGGATGCGATGCGTGGGCGTGCCCGCTCGACTTTCGCCATTGTCGGCGCCCCGATCATGTGTGTGTGTAACGAGAGGGCCGTATTTTCAGTTTATTGGCAGAGATGAAGGATTTCGCTGGTTTCGATGGCTTTTATTGTTCCTGTAATACGGCCGGGGAGAGACGGATGCGCCGCCTTTATCGGTGGGTCTTAGAGGTCAGCGAACTCGCGCGTGCGATTGTGCATTCGGAAGGAAATCCTGTGCTGTTAATAGTTTTTCCGATGAGACGAATAACAACATGTTATTTCTATTTTATCTGCTGCGCAGCGTAGAGTGAATGACGAGTAAAATTAGATAAAATGTTTTAAAAAAGTTTTTCCAGTTATATTTAAAAAGTGAGTATGTGGTTTCTCATTGTCGAGGAAGAAAATACTAATTAATCGAATGAAATGAAAATGTTGCATAGATTAGAAAAAAAAAATCGAAGTTATTGAATAAAAAGAATTTTCAGCAAATTTATTTGATTCGAAACGGATATTGATATCAATTTTTTTTTTATGCATCGAAGCGTATAACAGTTGATGTATATTGCCGGTTACTTTGGTAAAGATTTGTGCACTATTTGGTAGTTTTCGAAGGACCCCGGACGTTTATAATTTGTAATAATCCTCGAAAAAATGCGGCTCGTACTGCTCTTTTTCTCGAGCTCGTAATTGCCGTTTATTTTAGCTTTGTCGGATGCTGCGCACGGCGGCGGCTTCTCGTATAAGAAATTCTATGAACAACTGCAATTGAGGGATTCCGCCGGCATTCTTACGGTTTTTATATGTCATCCACGACCTTATTCCAGAAGTATTGTAACGGTAACAATGAGGATAATCCGTGGATAACGATGAATCGTCTACCGTCCGTCATTCAGTTGTAAGGATGAAATTTAGCTCTCATTTATTTTGAACCCGAACCCCTCTTGATAAATAATATTTAGTAAATCGTCATTTAGATAAAAAGTAATAAAAGTCTATACGTAGAATATTCAGAACAAACTCTTTTTAAAAATGAATGAAAGAATACAATACATTCTAAATGAGGCAGGAATGTTTTTAAAAGATATTTAATTCGTAAATAATTGAATTGTTTTCTACTACGGAATAATATGTTTACAAAAGCTTTAATGTAGTTTGTTTAATAAAAATACCATAAAATATTGGATATTTCGGTGGTGTACACGTGAGTGATCACAACTGAACGTGCATTTGAATAACTCATCATTAAAGAGTCGTTCATGCGAGAGCAGCGACTCGTTCACCGACGTGAGATGGATCATTAAATATTTTAGGATGCGATACCCTCTTCTACAAAGAACGAGAAAAAAAAAATTATTTGAGCGTAGGTTTTGTCGGAAATGAGGGCTCGCGAAGATACGGAAATATGCTCGAGAATAAACACACTATTATTCACGTCGCGCGCGGCTCGCCTACACGTGACGCACGAGGAGGCGAACTTTTAATCATCACCCACATCGTCGCTCCCTGACGGCACCTACGGGGACGATTGGCTTCGAGAGAGATACTCCTCCGATGAAACGGGAGATCCGAGCAAGACGACGCTTCCTCTCCGCGTCTTTTTCTTTGCACACCGATGATAGACGGACATTCGCCGAGAGAACAAAGAGAAATTTTTACAGGGATTCTATTAGTCTTAAACTATTGAGTAGACAATGCTCGATGGCATTAAAGACTTTTAGTGTCTACTTTTCATTTTAATGAAAAAATAAGTAAACGGTGGAGTATATGCTATGTCCACTATATACTTTTGATAAGTAAAATTGAATATTAATTTATATGGGGAGAAAAAATTGTTTCATTTTAATAATATTTTTAACTAATGAAAGATGAAAGAAGTTCAGAAAAATTTTAATTAAAACTTATTTGGCCGGTTAATTACCCTTACATTCTTTGTACGTTTTATTATTATTTTTGTTTTCAAAAGACTTCAAAACGAGTTAGTGCGATAGTGTGCAAATTACGTGGAAACACTTTTCATTAGCAAATAAGAAAGCTAAATTATTTTCAAGAATGTTTCGTTGAGTATTAAAAGCTTGATCATATTCTGATATGTAGACTTTTTTAAACAAAAACTTAAAAAAATTCATTTATATGATAAGATTGTAGCCAGACAGATAAAAAGAACTGAACTAGAAAATTCTCGCTACTAATAAATCTGCGAGACAGAAATATCGTGACAAAGAATACTTATCATATTTTCGTTACTATTGAACTAGAAATAAAAATTTACGACATTACACCGTACAAGTAAAAGCGTCGCTTCGTCCTCGTTTACCCAAACTTCTGTCAAGGTGCACCATATATATATATCCAACGTTATAATCGTCGCCAAATCGAAAGCGACAAATTTATCGTCAAAGAAACTCCCTCAAGCATTTATCATACACCCCGAGTGTGGTCTCCCACGCGAGCTTCGCTCTCAGTTTTCCAGACCGAAATTACTTGGTCAATTGGCAGACAACAAGGAACGCGACTTTGGCAAGTTTGCTCATTTGAGCTCGGCCGCGGCTACCTGAAATTACGACAGTGAGAAATCGAAGGTCCCCGAGGCCAGTCGCAACTTTCTTAACTATGAAAACGGCGTGCTACCCGAGCTTCCTATAAGACCCTTGGCGTAATTTCCGATCGATCGCATTACGTCGTTTAGAACTCAGCGAATTGATACGACGATCCGCGGGGTTCGTTCAACCCCCGAGCGTGAATTCGTAATCGAGCGCCTGGTATTTCTAGTCCTAATTAGGCGAATATCGCCGCCGGAATCGTCGGGGCTTTTTCATTGTACTGCGGACGTCGCGGAATAAAGGATGGCGCGCTCGAAGGTCTGTCATCTCCGGTCGGGCGATGCGAGTGACCGAAAGGCAGACTGCCAAGAATCGCGCGTAAAACTGCAAACAGGCAAAATAAAGCGACGCGCTTACGTGGGAAAATGGGTCAGCCAGCTATTTAATTTTTCCCCGACCTTTATCTAGGCAATTTGCCTATAGACGGCAGAATTCATAAAGCTGAAACTTTTCTTTACATTTAATTTTTATGACGAACTTTAGGAGTTGAAATTGCTGTAGTTACAATCGGCTTGAAATTTGTTTTTTTTTTTTCAAATATTACTTTATGGTGAATATTTCAGTGAAGGATTTTGAAATTGATATTTCCTTTTTATTTGAGCCAATGCTATCTTAATTTTTCAGTAAATAATTAAGCAACTCTTCCTATTGTACAGTATAAGCTTTATAAAACTGTATTATTTACTTGGGCAAAAAAGTGAATAACTGCTTTCAGTGCAAAAACAAAGCTTTAACTTTTAACTGTTCATTCTCGATTATTCTCAATTCCAGTATGATTGTTATTCCTCCATTTTACATTGTTTTGTTTATTTCGTGTAATAATTTTAACATTTCATTGAAGATATCAATTGCATATTTCATGCTTTAATCAAAGCTGAATGAAAAACTTCAAACATCAACAAATATTTTGTTACAACTAAAATCTAAATTTTATTACATCCAATTCAATATTTTCTAGGCCTGAGACTATAGCTTAAAAAAAAAAAAAAAACAGGAAAACCGATTGAAATTACAGAATTCCATCGCAACAGCACAAGCAGCACAATTAAACGATCAAAAGTTAACAAAAAAAAAAAAAAGAAAAAAAAAACAAACCCAGTTAATTTGAAAATAATATACAATTTTTCCACGAGTACGTCGTGCTGCAAAAGGCACCTCATTACCCCGCAATCGAGGTCACCGTTGAATGAAAAAGGAAAACGCATCGTGTCATTCTCCCGCCCCGAGGCGGCACAGGTAACTACATCAACGCGACGCATATTTATTTCGTGCAGCGGGTGTGTGCACGCGGGAGGAAGGATATCCCCTCTTGTCAAAGGCGCGCGCGGGCGCGTTATCCACACCGGAAGTCGTACCTGCTCGCTCAGCGCTTCCTGTCCCCCTTTCACTGCGCCCACTCTCTTCTATCCCTTCCTCGTCGCCCCTCCTCCGAGCGATATTATTCGGCACCGCGTGTCCCATCTTAACGCTCCTGTCGCTCGCATTGTTCCCCCGACGGAGAGGGAGGTAATCTATAGGCTGGGATCTGCTCTCCTCGTGAGTCTGCGGTGGGAAATTCTTCTCTTTTTTTTTTTCGTCGGCGAATCTGGTGTTAGGTTTAACGCGCTACGATAAGTACACTCGAGGAGTGGGTGCAAAGGAGCTGCATCCGCGAGTTGGGTAATTGTTCAGTGTTCGGCTGCGTGAGGTGAAAAACACCTGGTGCTTAGGCTAATGAGGGTTATTAAATTTTATTTAGATAATTGTTACAAGGCGATGCGTTCGCTTGTAAATTTGCTCGTTAAAAGTGATTAATCTCAAGGAGCTGCTGTTTTTTTTTCTTCAATGTCCGTAAGGAATGAAACTAGAAATGGTAAATAAGTGAGGTGTTATTTTATTGTTATACTCTTTCTTCACGGTTGTTAAACCGGTACTTGTCTTTTATAGTCGCGAATTTTCAAGGCCTACGCGTGTGGTTGTTCAGGCTTGTCGGATATTTTCGTGGTATAAAATTTACGTAACTGTTGAGTGTGGTTTTAGAAATGAATGATTTTACTGTTTATTATTTAATCTGCGACTGAAAAATGGAACCGTTGTTTGAACGAGTTATGCAACTCGTACGTGCAAAACTGACAAAGGATTTTTTGCAATTTGAAAAGCAATACTAAAAAAAAAATTCTATTTTTAGGTCATTGTATTTAATTTTTTCAGCCTATCGTTACGGTACAATAGACACTTATTCTTCCTTCTGATACAGTCTACAATTTTGTGATAAAAAAAATGTTTCTGTTTTATTATTCATAAACTTTCGCAAACCCACCTTTTGCAATTTAAATCCCTCTCGCGACAAACGTGTTTTTATCGACGTTAGGAAAAAAAAACGTAACATTCGTTCACCCACGTGATGTTTTTTTCGGTATAAGTGTGGCACTTTTTCCCGCTTGCCTCTTTTTTTCTTCTTTTATTATTGTGGAGAAGAAACGACCTTCCCTATCGACACGCTAAATCTACTTCGTTTTCTTACTCGCATGAAACCGGGTTATAGCTCGGTTGGTGATAAGCCCGCGGCTGGCGTTGAAAAAGAAAATCTCAAAGCGTCGCGTCTTAGCACGTGAACTTGAAGTAGTATATAATCAATGCGCCGTGGGTCAACGTAAGACCAATTTTATAAGCTTATGGATTTTCTTCGGCGAACTTGTGTCTACGCCCTACTTTTTCGTAGCGAAAGTTTCGATTAGTTGCGTACTTCCTATAGGTATGTCGTGACTTTAAAGAAAAAATTTAATGGAATTCTATGTTTACGAAGGTGCTCTCTTTTTCTAATTAAATTAACGTTTTTGCTTAGTGCAATTAACTTTTTAAGTTAAACGATAAGAAGAAATTTCAATCGCTCGGTGGATGATTGCGTTAACCTTGTGTGGTGCAATTGAAAAAGTTCACAAGAACTGTACAGAATTAAACTTTGGCCACGTTAATTAAACTCGTAATATTGAAATAACTAGAACAAAGTTTCGAGCGAACGTCTAACATTTTTTGTTAAAAGAAATTGAATTAAAATATTGTCATTCGCGGTATTCCTAAAATATGATAAACACTTACCATTTGAATGTGATAAAATTTTACAAAAAAAAAATTATAACATAAAAATGAAAAATGAGTATATTATACCGACAATAAAGCGAATAGCAAATAAGCCTACTTAAATTTTCGATGTAGCCGTATAGTCACGCCAGACAAAAATAACCATAACGTATACGAACGCAGGAACAAAGTACATACCGAGACTACCCAAACAATAAATATCGATCGACAAATCAAAGCGGGAGTCCCGTTAACAGGAGCATTACACGCGCCGGCACTTATCGATTCATCCCCGCGCGCCGCGATTATAGTCCGCCGACTGCGCGGTAGTTCCGTCCGACGCGCGCGGAATCCCTCATCGTCTCAATTCCGTTCTCTCCCCGACGGGAGAAAAAAAAAAATAAAACAGTTTCCGATCCAAAAATCTTGGTCGGCGCGGGGATTCGAGGCACGCGCCTATCCCCAACTCTCGAGATTCGCCGCCGTATAAAGCGCGGAAACCTGAGGTGGCGGCTCCGTCATATAGACAATGCGCGCACGCGCGAATCGGCCCGTTAAAGGAAAGCAAGCCGGCCGGTGTATATAAGGCAGCGCATGGCTTCGTCGAAAGTTTAATTGACTGGGCTTTCCTGCCCTTGTCGACGATAAGTTCCGAATTTTCGACAATGACTCTTAATTAACAATGGGAACTGATTTTTTTGTTCCTTTTCTGAAAATTTACTTTCAACGCGAGCTGAAATGTAGGGGAAAAAATACGTTTTTCTTTTTAGATTGTAACTGGAAAAAAGTAGGGATAGAAATAAATAAAATAGAAAATTATAAAATATTAATAAATTTCCAAATAAATATTGAAAGACATTTACGCATACACGGAGAAAACATCTTTACGCAGACTGTCATTACCGGAAATATTACAATTGTTTCTTATTATAGTTCCTAGAAATCTAAAGAGCAAATAAAGATAATAGTAACGAATTTCACACGAAACTGTTGCAGATCCTTCCGACAAGAACCATCCGCGGGATAATCAAGTGCACAATTACACTTTTTAGCATTACAAGTTTGTATTTGCTCTCGTAAAATACGAGAGAATACATTCCACGAGAATACATACACAAAATAAATTCGCGAGGATAAACACGCGCGCTGAATATTCATCGGGCGAATTAAATAACGAATGCATAGGTCCGCGGCAATAGCGCATAAGTAGCAACGTAACGCACGCGATTCTCGATGGAACTTTTACGTCATTTCTATGAAAGTAGTATGCCCCGAGAACGGCGCGGCTTTAAAAGGCCGGTGCACTGCACCGACGATCAGCCGCGGGGCCGTCACGCAAATGTAACCGCGCCGCGGGGACGACTACGGTGGGGGAGGGGGATTATATAGGCCCACTACGGAGCGGTTTGTAACTGTCCGGACGGGACGAGATTGCCTGGAGAACCGTTTGCGAAAATCGTTCGCGTCTGAATGGAGCGAATAGGCGATTTTTTTCAAAGTGGTATTGGTTTCCTACAAATGTTTTTTTTTTCGACTGATGGATATTGAAATATTTTTTATTCATGGACAGTATTGATTTTGATATTCGATTTCTTTGAGTTCAGTTATAGTGCATACAGATATTTGGATTTATTGAAATTAATTATTTTAAATTGTGTTCTATTTGAATTCTCACTTTTTAATTAACAGTTGCAACACGATCGGTTAAAGCGCGATGCATTTCGATTAATAAAATTATTGCACATCTAATTTATATAATTAAGAATTTAATCGCAGATTCTTCCTTTTACAAATTATTAGCACTGTAATAATTGTACTTGCACGCTATAAAAGTAATTTCGTAACACTTTCAAGTAGAAATTTTCACGATGTATACTATTACGAAATTAGCTATATTTTACAAACACATCATTTATACTATTTTCTTCCCTATAAATATTTCAGTGTAATTTAAATTCGAACTGAACTTTCTTATAACATTTTCACTTAATGTTGCTTCTACAGTTACTTACATTGTATAACGTAACGTCAAACTGAACTCTTATATCGTCAAGAGATTATTTCGTCATCACAAATTCCACAATAAAACAGCTGATTGCCCCTAATCATCCCTATAATCTCCGCTGATCGCCGTACCTACCGAGGAGGAAATCGACGTGTCTCAAGATCCCAAGTTCACCATACGAATTTATAAAAAAAGAAAAGAGCCGCAAGGCAATGGCGATGGTTTCCGAAGACGCGGAAACGCGACCGCGACTCGCTATAAGTCGCTTACTGTTAGGAATTTCCGGAAACGGCGAGTGTAGGTGGAAAAAGCTGGGAATGAGCGAGTATGAGTCCGCGTAAATCCACAGCCCGCAGGGGCAAAATGGTCCCGCATTGTCGGAAACAATGGCGGCGGATGATGGCTGCGCTTCCGACGATTTTCAGAGCGCAAACGTCGGAAGTTGTATAAGGCGACGCGCTCGTCCGTTTGTAATTTTTCTACTGCCTCCTGTTTCTTTTCCTCTATCTCCGTCCTTCCTTTTTTTCATTATTTTCTTTTTGCAACGCCTCCCTCTCTCTTTCTGTTCCTCTCTTTGATATACAAATATGTATAACATGTCTTTCAACCGAGCTATTTTCCGCGCGGATTTTCGCGGCTGCAATTAAGGTAATAACGCGCGCATTGACGGGATTTTATAAGCCGCGATAACAATGGCAGGATTCGCGGAACGGATTCGCTCGGGCATGACTCGCGCTTATGTGCGGCGCACCGCGAGGAAAATACGTTTCGTTATGGACATTACGCCGCGTTTGGCGGACTGCGCCGCGCGAATGTTTTCTAATTAAAATTAATCACTCGTTCTTCTACCCGTGCAGATGTCCTTTACCCTTTTCTTTTTTTTTTATATCGACCCTCGCCTCGGATTTTAACAATAATCCTTTTTAAAGCGTTTTTTGCACAGGGCACCGGTAATTTACGAACGGCTAAAATTCGTTTACAAACGACACCCATCCGAATCGCCGCATTAAATTTACATCGCCAGTCGGAAAAATCGAGCCGGCCAGTAAATCAAAAAGCCGGCGACTACGACGGATTAATCGCTTTTCGCGAAAAAAGGACCGATCGCATTTTCGCCGCAGCGATCGGTGCTCGGCTGGGCGGAAAAGGTCGAATGCGCTCGCACGCCCGCCGGCGGGTAATTATGCGGGGTAATTCGTTAGCGTCGCAATTAATACCGAGCAGAGAGAGGAATAGCGAGAGACAGAGAGAAATACCAAGAGAGAGAGAGAGAGTGAGAGAGAAGGAGGTTATAGGCGCAATTTGGCAACAGGGTATAAGTGGATCACGCGTCGTGATAAGCACGCTGATAGTGTCACCGACGATGCGCTCACTCGGCCATAATGAGGGCGGAGCGACCGTCGGGATTGTCTTTCCCTAACCATGATCAGCCGATTCTCCGAGGCTAATTTTAGACCTCATCCTGTAGAAAATGGGGTTATCGTTATGTAGTTCGATGAAAGGCGCTATAATTAAGAATTACAATCGTTGCAATTGTATTATTTTTTTCAAAGTGAGCTTCTCAAATGAACGTATAAATTTTAATATTGCGTAAGAACTTTTAATATGAAAGACCAGAAAATAAATAAAAATTTTATAACGATAGTCATTGTATACAATTTATATTCAGCAGAATAATAAAAAATATAATTAGCTTTTCCTTTTTCAAGATGCGATTAAGTAATTGCACAAATTGCTTACGTAAAATTCACGTTGTAATACCAGAAACAAAATCAATTTATTATATTAACAGAATCTAATATTTTTAAGTTACCAAATAATTAAATTAAATAATTTTAAGTTACCAAAAAGATCGATATAATACGGGTCATTAATAAACGCATTAGCGAACGTTCGTTAGAAGCGTTAAATACGCAAAATTTCTATTTCAGTTTTCCCCATCGCAAAGAAAAACAATCTCAATTTACTTAAAAAACAAAAAAAAAAAAAAAAATTGCTATAACGATTCAAAGTCTTTAGACTGTTGCTCGACCCACTTCAAAAAAACTTTTTCTACTCCAGCGCGCACCTCGCGCACCGGTGACAGGCGGGAAAACACAGCGTCGGAGAAAGAGCCGTGGCTCGGCGAGTGCATCGCGTGGCAATTAAAAAGGCGAAGAAAACAAACCGTGTGCGTGTATATGAGTGCTCGCACTCGGGACCTCGGGGCAGCGACGCCGCGGCGAGTAGAAGTCACTCGGCCGATTCTCGAGAAGCTCCTTCGCCGTGCGTCACTCGAGAAGTCGCCGCGGCACTTCTTCTGGCGCGCGGCTTCCGAAACTGACGCGCGAGATGCACGTGGCCCGTCGTTGTCTTCGTCGTGGCAGGCGGCGGCTCTCGAACGTGAATGAGCTGCGCCGGAGAGGCTCGCGTTTAATTTTAGTGCGGCAGCCTGTGCACGCGAAGTCTTCGCCGCGGGGCTATAGACGAGCTTTCTCGTTCGCTTGTGCTTTCGTTTGCCGCTGCTGGCACCTGATGTGGGGAAAGAGGATTCTTTGTTTATCATTAGGATTATCTTTTTTTTTTGTCGAGCTGTCGATCGATCGATTACATTGATGATTGGTTAGCTTTTGGCTGATTTTTTGTTCTTTTTTTGCTTGAAGAATATTACAGTCGCCCGGAGTTTCGTTGATTTATGCTGCACGTGTCTGCAGAAATGGCAACGACACTCAAAAAATCGCACGCGTGTAAAAATTTCAGTTTTCTTTATATTTTTTTTTTTTTTTATTTTATACGTGGGTACGATTCTTTTGGTATATGATGATATTCTCAAGGCACGTATAACGTAAGAATCACTGAATGATAGATACGTATAATAATTTCGTACATTAATACTTGCTATCTAAAGAAATTTCACACAAAAAAAAAATAAATAACATTGTCCTCCACTAATGAGTTATTTACATTTTTCAATAATTCAACATTATAAGGTGCTTCGATTTCGTAACTGAAAAATTATTGTATTTTTTAAGCAATGAAAATAATGAAAACTACTTTATACTCGTAGTAAAAATAATTGCTCGAATAAAATCACGTAATATTCGCACTTTATTCTACAACTATAGAAATTACTGAAATTTTTCTATTTGAAATATATTCAAGTGAGCTCTTAAATAAAATAATTACAAAACATTCCCTCGCAACGCCTCGACGTGTTTACCATTCCCGAGTGACCGACTTTCGTTGAATTTTCCTCGGGTGCAGTTTATTGTTGGAAAGAAAGAAAAAACGTTCTCATGCTCGCAATTGTATCTCCCGGCATTTCTCTCGGATGCGCGACTTCCCGCACGCTATCTCCTTGTGTTTCGTAAGGAGGCGCGAAGAAACGCGCGCTTTCCTAACGCTTCGCGCGTCTCGCCGTGTAAATACTGCGGGTCTACGCTCAGTCGGTCGGCGTCGGAAACTGGGTCGATTCCAAAATTCCGAAGCTCCTCTTTTCTTTTTGACTGCCGCGAGCGCGTTTAAATTGCGCAGTATGAATTGTCGTTTGAGTGAGAATTTTCTTGAATGAACGGGGATGTTTGTACAATGTTTTTTCCTTTCTTCTTTTTACCGAGGCTTACACTTTAATCATTTATTATTAGATTTCATCAGTTTTAATTGCTTTGACTTTTCACTAATCCATTTTGTTCTACTTACTATTTTAAATATTATTGTGTCGAAGTAACATAAAAAAAAGTTCTTTTGGAATTGTGCTTTCTCAAAGAGGTACAAAATTTAATGTGTTACTATTATAACCCAAATTCCGCGTAAAACATTAATATCTCCAAGAATTACGAAAATAAATTTATTTTTTAAACCCCACATCTCTTACGTAAATTCAAAATTTAACTAAACAAAATCAACTCGTGCGCTTCTGCGGAAAAACATTTTTTAACGCGATAAACAGAAAAGTCTGCTCGACGCAAAGGCACAAAACGTGCACCCTATAAAGTGCGTTCGCAGGTAGATCCTAACGCGTCCAGCTACTGTCCCAAAAATCGAATCCAAAAAAAAAAGCGCATTCGAGCGAAAAATCCGTTGGCTCCGGCGATTTAACAACGGCGCGCTCCCGCCGAGCGAAATGGCACCGAAGAGAAAGGAAAAAAAAAGGAGAGAGCGAGGAGAAACGATGATGGATCGCATGTGCTCGGGGCACCTCGCGCCCCCTCGTCGCCTTTCGTCGCATGCGGCTCGGCTTCCGCAGTGTGCCGGGCACGGAACAGGTGCGAGCTCGGCCCCCGATATATTCTTTTATCATAGGCCTGCGCGGCGATAAGTCTACCCGGCCGCCTCCTGCACGGCTTATACGGGCGAGCTTGGTCTGCGGTTTTCACTTCTCGCGCGGGTTTTTTTTTTTTTGTGCGTCTCTCTCATTCTTTTTCTAAAACGCGAACGCGTGAGTATACCTGCGCTCGGAATTGAGGATGTTGTCAAGGCGGGAACGTTTATGTGCGCTGCCCCTCGCGTGCTCCGTTCCTCGCCATTTGCGGGCTGGCGGAGAAATTTATTCGAGTTTAATGTGGAACGAGTACGTAATGTAATTGTCCTGCTGATAAAAGTGTTTTTAAGTTCCTTCACGTGGCGACGTGAAAAGAGTGCGTAAATTTTTAAGAGAAGCGTATTTTATCGTTTTTAATGGAAACGGTAATTTGCTATCCAATTTATTTTAACTTAAAGCGTTTCTGCTCAAGATGGTGAAAATATTAAGTATATTTTGCTTGATTATTTAGCTCAGTGAAACTTGACCCATTATTGCGAAACTTGGTACTGTGTAGTTTTCGAAGGATACTTTTTCAGAGGCTGCCATTATTTTGTAGCTATAATTTTATATTTTTTATAAAAGGCGATTTAATGAAGCAAATAATCCAAAAATAAAACAAATTTTTTTTTTAACGCGGATCGATTGCATAATATAATTATCATATTCATAAAATTATTTTTAACTTTTACTATTATACGATACTCGAAACTTAGGTGCATAAATTTTTTAACAGTGTCTTTTTTACAATCGAAATATTGTTATTCAGTTGAAAAGATAAGAAAATAATAATTTACAGCCACATATAGATATTTTCTCTTATCGCAACAAAGTACTTCGCTGAAATGACCAGCTAACAAAATTGAACTGAGTAAGTTTACTAAAATAAATTTACTTTAAATTTGAAATTACAATGTGAAAATTTTTATCTACATTTGTATCTCTTTAATCACCCAACAATGTATTCAGAAAAATATACTGCATACTTCTTTAAAGTATCATCATAAAGATATCAACGAATTATACTAAAAACCTTAAAAATGAGCATAAAATTTTACATCCACAGTAATTCCCAACAAAAAGCAACTCCTGATATAGGAAATTTTCAAATCCAAAGTTCACTTGCACTGGTGCGTATCCCCCGTGAATACCGACATAAATCCCCCAAACGCCGCTTCGCGCAAAAGTTTTCCGGTAATTAGCCTGTTCGCGTGGACCCCCTGAAAAACGCCCCCCGTCGACCAGATATATCTCGCGTCCGAATAAATTTCTCAGTCGCCCTTTTTCGAGCCTCGCCTCGGGAAACAAATTGAACGAGTCGAGCTCCGAGAAAAAAAGGAAGCGCGCATTCGTTCCTCTTCTTTCGCAGGCAGGCGCATCCCCCGCGTTGAAAATGAAAAGAGGAGAAAAATTTTGGCGCTGCGGCGGTGCGCCACCGACGTTTCGCGCCGATAAATTATAAAGGAGGGGAGACCCTGCGAGCGATCGTTTGGCTTTCGATTTATTGCCGGCGCGGCCGCCAATGCGCAACGCTCCGTATCGGGTCCCGGCAATGATTGTAGACCGCGTGCACGACGGTTTTTCGGCCACGCGGGGACAAGTGCGAATGAACGAGGACTTCGATCTTCCTGAACTGTACGCTGGTGTGTCGTTTATGGCTGTTTTGTAAATTTTTACGGATGTTTTGTTAGAATAAAAATTTATTGATTTGATATTGATTTTTTTTTTTTTTTAAATAAAGATTGAGAGTTATATTTGAGAATATTTAGCGAGATTAGATTGTGTATAGGTGATTCATCGGTTGATTTTAATTTTCTAAGCTACGCGGAAAAATAATTAGTTACAAAGGCAAACAATGATTTTTTTGTTTTTCTTTCTCGAGAAGGTTTATTAATTCCGTTATAGTACAGCACCAACGTTCTGTAGGAATTATTTAACTTTTGTAATTATTTATGAAAAAAGCGTTGTTAAAATAGTAACTAACTGGAACTAGCAGCGCTTATACTACTTTTTGTAAGTTCGTTTTATTGTTTTATTATGCAATGATTTGTAATTTTCCTTTTATGTTTAAGAATAAAAATGAGAATCCGTTGAAACTTTTAACCGTCTTTAAAATTGAATAAAAAATTAAAAGATGGATATTCTATGCAAAATAAAAGTTATTTTTAATAATATTTTTATCAACCAATGAGTCACTCGACCTCAAGGTGTGTAATAAATCGTTCCAATTTTAGTCTATATATACATTTAAGTAGGTAATATAAGGATAACATGTGCTTGAATTTCAAAAAGCACGAATAAGCTGCAGTTTACTCATTTTTTATCATTGCAAATAGAAAAGCAAAGATAACAAAAATAAAGTAGAAAAAAATATTATAACGATAAAAATTAACACGAAGTGGTGCTCGCATTTGTCTTTTTTGTTTCCGAGAACGAACGACGATCATTCGATCGCTGCGATCCTCTTTCAGCAGAGTTATACTGTAACGCAGAAAAAAATTATCAAGAATATCAGAGAACGATAATGATGTTTTAGACTGCATTTTCTTCCGTTACGAATTTGTGAGGAATTTGTAACTATACTTAATGACGCGTTTCTTTGATAACGTTCTTTTTCTTCTTCTAATTTTTACTTTTCTACTGCTGCTAAAGGCTGTTATTTTCTTCAATGATACTTTTGACTATTAAATATAATTTACTGCCGTTAATAACTATATTTACACAAATGCGAAAAAAGAGGTAATAGTAGAGAAAAAAAAACAAACTAATTTAACGGACGACCCGAGGTTGTCTTCAAAAAAATAACTCTTCATACTCAAAAGTATACAAAAGTTACTTAATCATCCAACAGTAGTCGTCTACTTTACGAGATTATCCTTGCATACTCCAAATAAAAAGAAATCATCCTCTACAAACCCATCGAAGAAAAAAAAAACAAGCCTTTATCTGACCAGCAAATCTTCCCCTGAAAAATCCACACCATTAACGAAAATACCGAAAGCCACGATGCGGCAACAACGTCGAACCCACCCACTATCTCCTAAAGACAATCGCGAACAGCAGCGTATGCCGAAAGTCGGGCCGAACGCAATCTTTACGGTGGCTCAATTTACTGGCCGTGGCGCAGTTTCCGCGGGATCCGCCCGCCGCTCACGAAATCTAATCTGGCTAATCTTGGCGGCAGTTTTAGGCGGCGCGACTTCGCCTAAGGTACGCGTATGTGTGTGCGTGTGTGTACTCGTGCGCACGTGCGTCTCGCGGTTCGAAGCCGAAACTCAAACGTCGATGCGCTCCGAAAAGTTTCGCGCCTCGGCCGTCGAGTTCTACATTATTGCGTTTCGTACGGTTAACTTTACGAAGTTTCTGAGCGAGTGCGTCTCTTTTGTGCCCGATTGCTCATGTAATAAGCTTATTTTACATACTCGAGATAATTGAACAATGTTTAATTTGCATTCTTTTCCTGTGACTCATGTATTATATATTACTTATAATAAATTTATCAATTTTTAGTATACTTATGCCATTATTTCTATTAAGAGCACGGAGAAAAATATCCCATTAAAAATTACTATAGTTTTACCTAAAGCGCGGACAAACTGGAATTATCAAAAAAATTAGTATAATAACCAGTAAATTTTACTATAGTTGTACTAAATTTTACTATAGTTATATTTACTATATTTACAGTAAAATTTGCTATTCATTATCGCAATTTTTTTGATAGTTCCAGTTTGTCCGCGCTTTAGATAAAACTATAGTAATTTTTAATGGAATATTTTTCTCCGTGAGTGTATCATTTTCTTTTAACATTTCTAGTAATTCAGTTATAATAAGCCTGCCAGTAAAAATGTTAATTTATTCATCAATGTAATCGTCGATCTTATAACGATCACACTGGGAAAAATAAAATATACTTTTTTTCACTAGTGTTTCATCCTTAAAATCGTCAAGCAATTATATTTTCCCAGTGGATTCGCAACACCTCACGTATCAATCCCCGCAAAATTACCCTCAAAAAAGGCGTCGTCCTCGAATGCAAATAACGAGCCGCAAAAAGCTTTGCGTACCGTCGCCGCAGCCAAAAAACCGTGCAACAGACGTCGGCCGTCCACCGATCCGGCGTGCACTTTCCACCTGGCGCACTTGTCCGGCCTGCGGTCACAAACAACGAGCTTTGTCTCGCACCCACCGTAAATCAACACAATTCATCCAAATCGACTCGCACTTTTGCCTCTTAAGAAAACCGCACTGACTCGCCGTCTTCTGCACTTCCGCTCCACATCGGCCTATAAAATTTAAAAGGAATAATCACCTGTCACCCGGACTCCGTTTTTTTTTTTTCTCTACCACCCAAAATAACAAAATAAAACGCCAAAGCGAAGTGTACAACGACAACGACGACAACAAAAAAAAATCGGAAATACCCGCGATTGCAGTGGCGAAGTCGCCGAGCACACAGTGGATGCACGCGCGTCGACACGCGGAGGTACTGCGGGCGCGAAGATACGAAACGAGCGACCGCAGCGCGGGAACGTCGGCGCCGCACTGTCCCGGTCGCGAGTGTCGGGCTGCAGCTTCGACCGGAATCCGAGGCGGCGCTGCGGCGGAGGCGAGCGCGCCCGTAGTAGGGCTGCCCAGCGCTGCCGAGCGAAACCCACGCGGGCCGTCGCGATCGCTCGGGCGAGTTTGAAATAAAAAAAAAAAAAAAAAAAATTGTCGGATAGGGAATCGCTCGCTTATACAGTTTCCTTTCGATGGATATTATGGGCGGCGGTGCCCGATTCGAGACATCGAGCGGAAATTTTATCGTGGAAATTTTGTTGAGGGAAATTGTTAAAGTATAACGAAGCTATTGTGGTTTGTTAAAGCTATTATATAATTAATGGACATTTTTAAATAAGGAAATTGATGAGATAAGAAATCAGTTGTTTATCGTTTAATTTCGATCCCATTTGCGCCTATTATATTTGATTTAAGAAGTCGAGCGGATATTGTCGTGGAATAAGTGTTTTAAACGATTTATTGTTAAAGCAACAAAGTTGTTAGTTTTTATAGCTCATGTAGGTATACATTTAATGGAAAGTAGTTACCAGAGTGCAGAATAGGAATCGGTGAGTCAGTGCGAGCATAATTTCTTTTATTTTCCGTGTTAAATAACAATTCGTTGATTCGCGGATGTCACTGATTGTGAAAATGAAAAAAAAAAAAAGGAGTCGAACAATGACCATCCCTGCTAGAGCCATTAAAACGTCGATTTTGAAATAATTATACCCAGCTTTTGTTCTGCGATTTTTACGAGGCGGGACCGCCGTCCGTTGTTAGATTTTTATGAAGAAACTTTGCCACTAGTTGGCGCGCTTGCACTTTCTTTTACGCAATGTTCGCTCGAGCAGCGACGAGAATAATTGTAACTGAAATTATTTTAAAGAAATTTTAATTGCAGTTCCTGCTGTTCTAATTACTTTAGCCGGCGGTCCGAAAATTTACGTTTGTCGCTGTTAAAGTGTGAATGAAAAGTTATGTTACCTACTTCGTAAACACCAATTGATAGAACAGGATGTAATATCGGTTACCCCTTTTATGAGCTCCGGTCTCAAAAACACAACAAAGAGGAAAAGTGCATATGTCGCGTGGATCCAGCGGCGATACTGCGTGGGAGTATGTACATAAGCGGCTACGAATCGATGCCCCTCCAATTTCTCGGTCGGGGGTCTGAAATCCGAAATTTCCCCGGGACTTTCCCGCTCGCTGTGCGTACCCAAGGGGGTGCGCAATGCTCACTCCGCATAATGTGGGAAACGAGTCGCAGGCGCGAAAGCGACCCTGGCAATTTCCAGGGTACACACGATTAGTCGCGGCGAGAAATTACGCAATTTTTGGTTCGATTGAAATTTTCAATAGGTTTTTGTCACAATGAAAGTTTTAATTGTTATTTGTTTGCTGTAGCGAGCGACGTGTCAATCGTGCAAAGCGTTTTGGATATACGGAGTTTTATTATGTTTATTTCGTTTTTATACAAGCAATTTAAAAAGTACATTTTCGATGACTTGTAGTACAGCTTTCGATATAAATTTGGTGAGACTTTTTAGCTAACACTATATAATTATTAATAATAAATGGAAATTTGCTCGTACATGTAGAGAATTATTCTAAAAGATTATTTTCTCTTTTTTTAAGATACAATGGGTGTAAAAATGCGTATAAAAACTACGACTTTTCTGAAAAGTTTTTACATTGCTATATATGATAATTTTTGCTACTATAAATTCTCTCCAACAAGCGAATAACCACTTTTCTTAATTCAAAAGTCGTTCACTTTTACGTTTACGTGACAACCCATTTTTTGCGCTTCTTTATGTATTATACAGAGTAAATTTATGCCTGCAAGCATTTGCGAAAAATGAATTGCTTGTATGTTTTAAATTAAATCTTCTTCTTTTGTGATTGTCAATAAAGTATTAAAAAATATAATCAGCGGCAATAGGTTGCAAACGTTCCTGCAATAGAATTCAGGATATTTACTTTGTCATCGCGGGAAAAAATGCAACGGTGAAGTTATCGGTGCTCCAGGAGTTAAGAAGGGAATAAAGGGAGCGTTCAACTCTCATTCCTATGTAATTGCAACATTCCATGAAAGCCTAAATCACTCTTGCTTAAGCCATCAGAGATGGGTAGCCAGCCGGTGCCGGAAGGAATTAAAGTGGCGTCACGAGCTATTACTAATTTTTCTCCCCCTCGCGGCAGTCTTTGCCCTTCTTTTCACCAGCGACGCGGCGTCAAGCGTTAAAATCGCCGCCGATGCGCGCGCGCATTTACAATCCTGCTAATTCGACCAATTTTTTCCCACCGCCCTCCTCGTTTCTGCACTTTCGCCGCGCTCCCTTCCCTCAGCTTCCATTTCTGCATGGACCTAAGTGTTTTGACGGCTCGCTTCTTGGTTTACTTATAGTATTTTTTAAATTTTCAACACTGTACGAAACTGAACTGTTTTTTATTTTGAAGCATCTCCAGTATAATTTTTCGAGTATTTTGATAATAAAGTGTGCGTTTAGCAAAATGTATCATCCCGCGCACTGTTAGCTGTGGCGAAGGAGCTTTTCATAAATGCAAAAATATTTTCATTTCAAAATCTATTGCAAATAGATCTCACTAATTGAAATTATGTTTGCTTTTCGGATTATCAAACGCAGGATGCATTTCATTTCAAAAGCACACTTCACACTCCTGCTGAGCCAACGGAAATAATTTTCCAGCTAATCTCTCTGAGTAAACCAACTCGATAAAATAAAAGAATTTACGGCGGCATAAAGCTTTCCTCGTCCCACTTGAACATCCAATTTCATTAATTTTTCTTAGAGGTCCCACCCATTGCCCGTCGATGTAAAACAAAAATTATCAAAGCGTCGAAAGTGAAGCATCGCCTCGTACAAAACGGAACAATCGACGACTCGTCTCTTACGATCTCCGGGATGCACTTCACTGAACCACAAGCAGACGCAAGCGATCCCAGCACGTGAGAGCCCCGACGTCACTATTTTTAGGCCAGACGCACGAGAGTAAGTAACGGACGCTCGTATCGCTCGCGACGATGGCGCGCGCCGATCGCGCGGAATTAGAATATACACTCGGGGTATACTCGCCGTGCGTGGGGTCGGGAATGCGCTCCGTCGCGAACAAACACGCTTTACACGCGGAGCAAAGGGATACATTTACATAAATCATCGAGGCGTAAGCGTTTCGCAAAGCGCAACCGCCAGATATACTCCGATTTTCATAATTTGCCCTCGTAAAAAAGCGATCTGATCGAGGAGTGTATTTTCATGCAGATATATAATATTTGTCCGTGCGTATCGCGTGTCGAGTGCCATCTCTCCGCGCGAACTAAATCCTCTAAAGCGAAACAAAAAAAAGAGAAGGTGCGAAAATTGTCGAACGCGTGAATATTTTCATAATAAATTCTCTCGGCGCGCTCGTATTTCCGTCGAGTGTGTTTCACAAAGCCCACCAACGACTTAATTAATTCGTCCGATCTGGTCGTATTTCAGCGGCGGCGAATGGAAAAAAGAAACTTGCTGAACACGAAGATTACGAAAGGTCCCCCCTTTGAAGCGTCCAAACAGCGCCCGTTCGTCTAAAGAGCTTCTTTCGTCGGCGCGTGGCGATGAAAAAAAAGAGGCGAGAGGCAGCAGCCCGCTATTTCGATCGATATGATGTTTAAACATGCCGCGGGGCTGCATCGAGTCCGATTACGCCGTCGCAGACTTTACGAGGGCCGGCTGCTCCGCCGCTTCTTCCGCGCGCGTAGGACGGGGGACCTGCGAGATTTTATGGCCCGCGCGCGCTGCACTTTTATGCACCGA
This sequence comes from Sycophila texana, assembly GCA_035582955.1. Lineage (NCBI taxonomy): Eukaryota > Metazoa > Arthropoda > Insecta > Hymenoptera > Eurytomidae > Sycophila > Sycophila texana. The sequence goes on along the minus strand of JAWWEN010036264.1, from coordinate 11,989 downwards.
ACCAGCGGCCACGGTGCATTTATTTATGGGGCATTTTTACACTCCAGCCGTTTCGCTGTAACGTCACTTTTACTGGAGCACCGAGAGCGACGACGCAGGTCTTACTGGGCGGAAAGCGCGCATTTATCAGTGTACAGTCGGGAATTCGGTGTCGGGGTCATCGATCTTACTCAGCGGAAGACCGCTTGGCTCGTAACATCGTCCGTGAGCGTAGGATACGTCTGGATGAATTGAATAAACATTATTTGAAGTAAGTGCTCGATGATTTCGAAATTAATATTCTTATTATACACGGGGTAATTATAATGTCACAACTACGAGCTATAGGAAAGCGGAAGTTTCACTCGTGACGAAATTTCAAACTGTGCCTATTCAGTCGTTTGGAAAATGGCGTCTTAGAATTAAAAACAAAAAAAGAAGTGTCAAAATAAAAACGTGAAAATCTGCATGCAAAATATTAATTTGCACTCTCTCGTTCGAAAGTCGTCAATTACCTTGCAACGAGCGGGCCCCGCTAAGAAACGACTTATCCACCAGCAACGAAGGAGCGGAAGCAGCTGCGCGAAAAAAAAAGGAAGGAGGGAACGAGCCAAAACATCGGCGCGCCTCGCGCGCTGTGAGAAAAATCGAGTCGAGTCGAGCAACGAACGAGGCTTAAATGCAATCGCGCGAATGGAAATGCACTTACTCCTTGTTCGGCCGAGGAAAGTGGTTTGCTCGTTCCCTTTTTTTTGTGTTTTCTTTTTCTTTTTTTTTTTTGTTTATCGGGGAAAATCGGCACATCGCCGGTGTAGGTCACGGCGGAGGCAGTCGAAAGGAGGCGACGGCAAAGTAGAGGAGCTCATTCCTCGCTGCCGTTCGTCGAGGGATCAAATATTGATGCGGGCGCGGAAGAAAAAAAAAAGAGGGTTTCCGGAAAAATGGGTCAACGGCTGCTGCAGTGCGCCGTCGGATTAATTAAAAAATACTTCTGCTTTCCGGGCGAAAAGCCGGAAAATTGGTAGGCACACGCGACCCTTTTTTTCTGCGGCTTTCGATGAATGTCTGTTTATTTTTCTAGTATTTGCGATAATTAATTGCGCGGATAACAGGTGGTAAGCCACTAAGCGTACTCTTTTTGTAAAAAAAGTTTCTGATTGAATAATAAATTATTCTTCCTTGTATAAACTTAATTTAAATATTTAAATCTGTAGAAAATTAAATTATAGGCAAATTCCTTTAGTTTACTCTAATATGCAAAAGTAAATAGTACCGCTTTGTGAATTAACTGCTTATAAAGTATAAACTATACAACACAAAAATTAATTAAAATATTTGGATTTAAATAAACTGACATTTTTATCGTGTTTATCCAGAAAACAGTGCAGTCTTGTTACTCTTATACCACCCACCGACTTTACTCTTTGTGTATTCTTTGATCTTTGAAATTTTAAGACCGTTGGATTTCTCCCGCTGTGTTGCTACATTAAACCTTGGATTTCGCAAATGTATGACGCTGCATGCGGGTGGTATTTTCATAATTACAAAATTTTCGCATTTTAACATTTCTACTTGACTTGAAAGTTTAATGAAAATATGTTTCGTCAGGTCAAGTAATGTTTTTAACTCTCTGTTATTCACAATAAAATGTTACTATTTGTGACATTATAAATGCATATTTATTGTACCGAAATAAATTTTAATTTATTTATATAAAATTTATGCTAATGAAATTAATATGTATTCATAAAATCGTGAATAATTTTTAAAATATGCAAAGTGACGATGTGAAATTAAATATTAAGGCACTTAAAAATGAGTGTTACTATACCTTTATGTGATTTTTACTCTGTACCTTCAGTAAATTAATTATTGATAACACCGAAAAAAGGATTACTTCAGACTCACCTGGAACAAAAAAAAAGGATAATTTTACATTAATGAGACTACACAAATGGGTGCGAATGGATATTAAGGTGTATTCATCGGAGCGGGGGGTAAATTGAATGTACGCGTGCGCGCCGTGCGCAACACCCCAGGGTTCGAGCCGCGAGTCGCGAACGGTGTTAATCACTCGGCAACGGGGCGACCAAGAGGCAGGTGTCCAGTGAAAGCCTCTTTTCAAGGACGAGGCCGGACCTGCGGGTTGAGTACGATTGTCGCGTATTAATCGACATAATTTTAATCGGGATAATTTTGTGTGTGTAGTGCCGAATCTATTTTATTAAAAAAAGGGAGAAAGAAAGCGCATCCACCACGCCCCGACGGAGGAGTACGGCTGTGATATCCGGAATATCAACCAACTCGGCGACCTGCAGCGTTTGCGATTGACCAGCAAGCGATTGTAATGACCTCAACTGTCTGATTTTCTTTTCTTTTCTTTTTCGACATCCCTTAACTAAATCAAATTCTATGCAAGATATTACGTAATAAACATTGTTATTTTATATAATAAATTATGCATTCGGAGAAATAACTTAATACTTGCTAAAGATTGTAAATTATTATAGCTTCGAAATTAACACGAAGCTGACCAGGATTTATTAAATCATAATGAGAAGAAAAAGATTGATCAGCATAAAACGATAGTGTGTATATAATAGAGACTCGACGACGTCATTCAAGATCAAAGTAGAGACTATAGGCGGCATCCCTACGGATATTAAAGGAGCGCGTGACTCACGCCACATATAGATGCGCAAAATGTGAATAAGTGGGCTGATAAAGCTGGAATACTGACGTCACTAGATCTTACATCTCTCGAGATATCAATGGAGTACCCCATTATCTTGTATCTTTTATCTAAAATTTTCCAGAATAATAGGCCTTCACGTAGATAGAAAAACCGAACTACAGTAATGCACTAAACAGGGCACCTTTGGATTCCCAACTATTTATTTCGTAAACGTTTATACAATGCGAACAGTGCATATATACTTCAGTTGCATAGATGGCATCAATCATACTTCCAATGCACGGGGCTATACTAAAACTGTATAAGATCGGTACCATGTCTGCATATAGGGCGCTGTATTTTAACGTCAAATTGATAAAAATCAATATTAAATAACATAAAAGTTATACATAGGCCTTCATCTGTTATTTGAGTGGAAGTACAAATTTCAAAGAATACAGTAAAGCAAATACTTATATTCTGAAATGGTCATAATTTAACTAAACGAGTTAATTAAGTTGGTAATTTTTTAATAAGCTACTCAAAATATTCTTCACTTATACTATAGTGTGCAACAAATAACATATATAATGTATATTCTTCTTGTGTACAAAGCCATTTTATTTATAGTACACTGCATTCAACCTTGAAGAACATTATTTTTAAAATAAGCAATTATTAAGTATTTAAATTTTACGTAGATCTTGCAATGCCATTTAAGTGCAAATGTTAATTACAAAGACTTCTCTTAGAACTATCAGTAGTGGTTTGTTGTTCAAAGAGACAAGTTCCTTCAGTTTATTAAAAAAAAATTAGTAAAATAATGTAAAAATTTTAAAATAGTCATTTGAACAATACCATTTATTTTAAAGCATGTCGCGCATTATTCATTTAATAATGCTCCACTTCTTCTTGAATGGGGGCTTTGTAGAAGTCCTCGAAGTAAATTATTCCAATTATTGGAGAGACATATTGAAGCATCAGCTGATCAAAAGCAGTTTTTATGAATATAATATTTTTCTTGATAATGTGAAAGAAATAGAATCTATTGTACTAAGTAACATTTTTAAAGATGTTATTAATGGCGTGCCGATCACTATTATCAATTTAAATTACTTAAGCTCTGCATTTGAGTATCAGCGCTCAGTAGGTAATGTAAATACTACTAACGATAAAATATTTTTGTACATTTCACGTCATGATGATACTGAAATAATGAACGAATTAGTTAATCTAACCAACAAACTGGTGAAATTTTATGTTGGTTCTACTTATCCAAAATGTTTATTAATATTTTTTAATACTGATCAAGTAACTGATGATCAGTTTGAAACTGTACTGAAATACACATGGCAAAAAAAGTTTTTAGACTTTTCTATACTACAAATTTGGACAAATAAAACTGATGCTCCCATACTTCGCTATTTTAATCCTTTTTATAATATTAGTTATAAATTTTCATTATCTGAGGAGTCTAAAATTTTTCCTGAAAAGTTACGACACATTAACGGCTACCCATTAAAATTACTTGGAGCTTTCTTCCCTCCAATGATGAGAATGACAAAAGATAATGAAGTAACTGGCATTAATTGTGAACAAGTTAGCCATTATCAATTACTATTATCAGCACAGATAATGAATTTTTCTATTCGATATGTTCACAGTAAGGAGGGTTTAGTAACGGATAATGAATTGGCTATTCTTATTTATGAATATTTTAAATCGACTGATATAAATGCTGTTTCTGCAATTCTACCATCACATATGTCAAGTGTTAATACTTTAGAAGTACCGTTTGAAATTGTTTTTGGAAAACTTATAGCAGTTGCACCTGCGATACCAGAAGTTGAATTAACAATTTCCCTCTTTATTATGTACGTTTCCTTATTTTTTACATTTGCTGTTATTACAATTTTTATCTACATTCTAAAGAAGCTCAAGATTGTCAGCTACGATACAGAAATGTTGCAAATCGTTAGATTTCTTATCGGAACTTCTATGCATTGGTTTCCAATCAAAACAAGCGACAGAATACTTTTTACTTCTGTATTCATTATTTATTTACGATATTCTAATCTATTTTACTTCGAAATATTGAATATGAATCTTACACAAACTACAAAAAACTTTAATACCATGGAGGAGATTGACCAGGCTAATTTTCCACTTTACATCAGTTCGCTTAACTACGAGGCTGTTTTTTATAATGAAGATGAAATTCTTCGTAACATAAGAAAGAAAACAACATCACTGTCAAACATAACACAATGTATTGATTATATAAGATGTAAAACACGTTGCTTTTGTTTAGTGCCTTCCATTGTAGCAGACGACGTGACTAAAATTTATTTGGATGCCTCAGGGAGATCGTTAATGAAAAAAGCTGCACCAGTATTTAAATATTTGCAATTGTCATTTTTATTTGAAGAAGCGTCACCTTACGCAAATAGATTCCAAAGAATATTTAGAACGATTGCTGAAGCAGGATTTGAAAAGCATTTAGATTTAATGTGTCGACCTAAAATAGTACACGAAATATCAACTGACATTTCTCTACAGGAGAATTTATTATTCAAACAACTGCTTATCATTCTAATAATTGGATTTTTATTTTCAATTTTAACGTTTTTGTTTGAATTGTTTCAATAATGTGTATTAAAAATGAAATTCAATAAACCAGTAGTATAATTGAAATACATTTTATAAAAAGTCCTTGCATACAATCATTTAATTATTATTTAAGAATCTATATCAACGTTAAAAATAGTAATCTCAAAAAAGAAAAGAAAGTTCACGCACATTCATTCATTCATACACACAAATATTTATAAATCAATTAGTGATTAAGATAATATGCATACACCTGCTTTTTTTTTTTTTAATAAAATGTAATAATTAAAAATTAAACAATTATGTAAAACGCTGCATTGAATTGCTTAAATTCAAATTGAACACGCTATAAATATATTTACACAGATACCCAATTTTCTGACTGCGATGCTCAGCCAAAAGGAAAAAATAAAATCTTCGCTCGTAAATGTATTCACGCTCCGGAGTTTCTGGAGCAAGCGAACGCGCCACCGCCACCCCCGGCATGCGTCTGGGACCTTCCGCACTCCCAGAGAAATCATTACGCGCGCGACGTCCTTACACCCCCGCGTCGCGACCTTCCGCACGTCGTTCCAAAAAGACGCCGACGCCCACGCACGCCGTGGAAATCAACCGAGCAAAAGAGGATGCGAGCGTGGCGGTTATACTGCGGGAATCTCGCTCGTAAACGCCGACCTACATAAAGAGTCCGGACCGGATGATAGCGTGGTCCAGAATGGCGATCGCAGGGATACGGAGATAGAAAGATGTGGGCAAAAAATGGGGATTTGCAATCAAACTATTTTTTTTTCTTCTTTTTTTTTTTCTTGCAATAAGGGCTTGATGGTTTTAATATTCTTTTATGGAGGTTCGAGCAAAAAAAGTGTATAGGGAATGTACGAGGAGAAAAAATGTTCGTGAAAGCGGCCGCAATAAATGTATCGCAGTATTACGTAGGTAGACTGACGTTATCTGAAAAATCAGGTTAATTCCTTGTAAATTTTCTAAAAATGTAGTGAAACAATTTTGTAGTCAATTAAAAGAAAAAAACTGCAGTAGTAAAAAAAGAAATATTTTTCCTACAAAATGCGTTCTTTGAGAATGCTAAACTTCGCTGTTTGAAATTTTAGCAGCATTTAAGCTATCGACGTGAAAAATACTAGCGACAATGAAAAAAGCCATACTTTTTTATGAAAGGATTTTCTTTTCCCGTGAAAAATTGAAAAGACTTTTTATTATACCCATTAGTAACACTTCATAACATTTAATGCGAATATGCGAATGTACGAAATAAATTATGTCAAATTTTATAAGCTGGAAATTATGAAAAATTAAAGTAGATCCCGTATATCCTGTTAATTAGTTTTATGCTTACTTGTAAACTGATATAACTTGCATGTCGAAAAAGTCACTGCAAAATAAGAAAAACTTCCATAACTGTAGCTTAAAGTACAGTATCTATTCTTAATAGAATATCTTATGCCATTAATTAATCGAAAACAAACTTTGCACGATAACCACTTAAAAAATAAATATCAATGCAATCAATAAAAATGTAATTTTAAATCTATTTTATCTTACTTCAAATCCCGCAAATCTTAAACACACGTAACACCAAAAAAGCGTTCCTTGATTTTCCGGTTTTACACGTGCATTCTCAATTTCCTCATCCGAAGCTTCTACATAGAATTCAATTGTTCACATGCGATGTGATATTAGAACAAAATTGATGCATTGGCGGGCAAACCTGGCTCGTCGCCACTTACGCATCATAAATAAAAGCATAACAATAACAGTGAGATTCTCGTCCTGTGCCGCGCCTTTTTTCCAGTCGTAAGGCGTTAGGTATCCGGGAGAGAGAACAGTAGTAGTCGGGATCGTTGCCAAACGGAGAATTTCCATGCGGAATTTCCACCGCCCACCCGGTACCGAGTGCGTAATCGCGGGGGGACGTATACAAAGCGGATGAAATTTAATAGCGCTATACTGTTTTACGTTTGCTTTAAATTCCTTTCTCATCTTTCGTATGAATCTCCCTTTTTTTTTTCTTGCGGAATTCGCTTAATTATAACACATTTGAATAACTGCATAGTTCTGGAGCTTCTTTGTAAAATATTTTTCATTTAAATCTACACTAAAAATTTTGGTCAAAATGGAATGCAGAAAAGAACCGACGACTTACGAGGGCCGAAATTTTCTAAAGAGCGTAATTAGGCGGCGAGCGGCATCGATCTATCATCGGTTGAAACGATAATTACGCCAAATGGAAAGAGCGTCGAGGGGAAAAAAAGAAGAAGGTAGAACCGCTAAGAGGATGAATTTCCAAGGGAGCCCTCTCAAAAGGAGGAGGCGTCAACTTTCGCGGACGAAAAAGAAGCGGGCGGAGGAGTCGCGGCGAAAGGGGCGCGCTACGCAGGTACCTGCATATATACCTATATATACCGTGGAAAAGGCTGCACTTCTGCACTTTAGCCGAGACACCCTCCCCGCCCCGACCGTGGACCAAGAATGAGAATTCTAGAGCTACCGTAACAAGAGGTAAGACGTCGCGCCTCTCTCTTTTCATCTCTTGTCCTTTCTAGTCTTTTAAGGCGCTTGTGTTTTGTCGAGCTTTTCAATAAATAACAGAAATATAATGTTTCCTACGCTTTTGCTTGATTCAAAATTTTTTTTTTTTTTTAATGCGACGCACGATGCGAACTCTGAGATAAAGGATTGGAAATTAATTGAGGTGAATTAAATTGGCGAAAATTGTGATGTAATAGAGTAAATTATGTAAGCTTGATTAAATTTATTGAACTGGTCGTTAAAGAATTCGAATGAATCGAAAAAAAAGTAAATTTATTTTCTTTGGTAGAGGCCGCTTAATGAAGTCCTGCAATTTATGAAGGTACTTTTACTTGAAGGAAAAGGAAAAATAATTGTGCAACTATACGCGTTTCACATTCTTTTGCTATTCTGATGTCAATGCGAGATTTAAGCAGGGACAGGAGTGAAGAAAATAACAAAGACTCGAATCGAAAAAATGTACATATTTTCTAAGAAAATCATTACTAAAGACATTAAAGTACCGATGAGTTCATGCAATACCAAAGTTTTATTTAAAAAAAAAAGTAGAAAATATCTAAGATAATTATCCCACCCAAGTTTTGAGTTTGCCTTTGAAACATTAATTATATGCATTTCCGCGTGCGACTAACTTTGTTTAACTGTTGTTGTATGAGATATTGTTATAAACAAAACGTGCCTTCCAAAACTAGTTTTGTATTGTTTAAATACAAGAAAGCACAATGCTAGGCCACACTGTGTGTTGGTTACAGCTTGTATTCTTGGTATCTTATGTGACAATTTCATGTAAGGTAAGATTACGGGTAGGTAGTTTTCTTTGAGCGTTCATATCTGCTAATCAAAACCGAGTGAGCAATTTGCCTTTCTTACGAGCACAGATATTTTCCAAGAACTGTTGCTTATTTCTGGTTAAAATCACGAATGCGGAACAATCGAGTTGAACATCTCGAAACATCAAGAGTACAAATTTAAGGGAGACTCCAAAAACACATGCTTAGAGAATAACTGAAATTCCAATTATCACGAAGAGTATACTTTTCTTAAAGCATTCTTTTCTACATTAAATGAATCTAATTCATCTGGCTAAGAATCTCACGAACATTTCCGAAAGGAAGATCAAAAATGAAGCTAAAACTTCTCCTTGCTAAGTTAATTTTGTTCTAACACTTCTACAATTAAATTAATCTCTCTAAAGATAATTGAAGATTTGATAAAAATTTAATTGACTGAAAAATCCATTGCTTCACACCTTCCAAAAGTGCAAAACTTAGAAGCCCACGTAATTGTTGCAAACAAAATCCCGGTTTATATTTACACTTTTGAAAGTACGCACTATGGCCCCTTCTCATCGCGTCCGAAGAAGAGAAAGAGGAAAGGAGGTGACAATCGAGGGGCGTACGAAACATACGGCCGGAAGAGAAGCACGCCAGGCACGAAAAACCGCAGCTGCAAGTGTCCGAGGGCAGTGTGAGACCGCGGCAATTTGAATAATTAACAGTTTTATGCAGCCACGGCGTTCCTTGGCTCTCGGCTTGTTCCAAGCTTCACTGACACTGCTTGCACAAACGAAAATATAAGGCTTGAGAATTTCCACCCAGATAAGCTGTACCGGGGCCTCATGATTAATTCATTTCATGTGCCCAGGAAATATTAAAATTTGTCCAGTCTTTGATGTGTTCATTCACTGAGCTAAAGCAAGAAAATTTACAAGCAAATTCATAAGGTATAGGGTAAAAATTTAATTGATTTAATTCTTCGATTACTACTGCTTTAGATAAGAATTATTGTAAACAGTAAAATTTTTTAATAAAGATAAATTCAATTTACTACTTCTCTACACATAAAAATGGTATAATTTAGTATCCTTTAAATTTTTCTTGGAACTAATCTTACGAAAAACTATTGAAAATTTATTACAATAATGTTTTTCGTACAGTACAAATTTAGCGAATAGCATAGTATGCAGAGAAACCGATTAAGATAAATTCTCTTCGACCCAAACGCGACGTGAAATCTGGGGCAATGCGCAAGTTTTCACATCGAAAAGTGCAGTCGGCAATTTGGGAACTCGATAGTTGGACGGAGAAAGAAAACGCGAATGGAGTTGCATTTTCGTCGGAATCAGTGGCGGTGCCGTCGCTACGATCGTCCCGACCTCCATTCGCGCCGAGACTTCGGTACTGAATTGGTCGTAAAGAACGTCGGGGCCAAGCGCCACTCGTAATTATAACCGACGGGGGTTTCAACGTTTCCGCGTCTGGGAAAAAAGAAGCCGCTCTACTTAGTGGCGATTATGGCGCTCCTTCCGCGCGGAGAAATGCTGTGTTTTACGTAAACGGCGGATTCTTTGAAAAACTTCGAGGCCTGCGAGCACAAATTTTGCGAAGTCGATATTTCGCGAAGTGCAGTTTTAATCGGGCAAAATTAGTCTTTCGAAAGAAATAAACGGCCTAGAGATGGGATTTGGTACGAGCTGATGAATCTGCGCAAAACTATTTTTAGAGTATTATTCAATAATGCCTGGGGAATCAAGATAAGATTTTATTATCGCAGCTTACGCTGCCGTCGGTATAAAGGCATTTTTCAATCTAACAATAACACTGCCAGCAGTGTTCACGGCCAAGGATAAACTCATTAGTAGATATAATGCTTTTAACGATCTCGCGTGCTGTACAATGACTCATATTGCCACGTACAAGCAGTGAATTATCTTCATCTATTTTTGATTATCGATGATTATCGATTAATAGAAATTGATAATACCAGGCCCAGCAAAAAAAAAATAAGATATTTTCCACGGAACCTTTTCTTATTTTGGTTCGTCCTTTTTTCATTTTCTATTGTTTTGAAGATATACTAAAGTGGAAATGAAGCCCATATTCACAGTAAAAGTATTTTAAACTCGCTTCTTTAACGAGCAATTATTCGAGACAAAAAAATAGAAGGCAATAAAAAGTGTCGATAGAATTACTTTCTTTACCTTGTTCACAATGCTCCGTTAGTTCCGGTAGAAAACCTCGAGGTAACGAAAGTGATTTCAACTCACCTGAAACAAAAAGAAAGGTTCGCAGTTAGAATTTTTTGTTTTAAATAATTACTTCTAAAATTAAATGGAAAACAAAAAAGAAATGCTCTATAAAGCAACGTTTTACATTATTTTCACATTAAGAAAGAATTTCGCAGACAACGAGACACTAAACTGAAATAGTCGAAGAGTTATCATTCAGACAATGAAAGCTGACTTTTACAGCTTCCAAAAGTACGCATAATTCATCCTCGGCCCGTCGTGTAAGTACTGCGCGAAATGGTTTTTCATATAATGAACGTCAGTGGGCGACCTCCATAAATCGGTATACTGGTCAACCAGGACCGCAGCGTCCGATTGCGTCTGCGGAAACCTTGTCCGAAAGCAATGCTTCGATTATGGCTCCATACGCACGCACGAGATAGAGAGAGTCTATTTATAAGGCGTGTAAGCACGGGGGAGTCGTGTGCGCGGCTACTGGCACTTCGCTCAATTAAGCCAATTTTGGGGTTCAGCGGGACTAACGCATTAGGTCTTTTGACTCTTGTCGCCGTCAGCTTTTTGCCGCTAGCCTTACAATGTACAGTCGTAAACACATTTTTTTTAGCACTAATTTTATATATTAAGATTTTAAAGAGTACTGAAAGCAAATAAAATGAATAGATATATTTAAATAAAAGTAGATGTACGCATTTAAAAAACTCACTATAAATATTTAGACAGTATTTTGTATTTACTTTTACGAACCTAATTTACATTATGAAAAAGATCTACTACTCTGGAGAGAGTCTTGGGATTTACCGAAAAGTCGTTCATTAGAAGATTGAGAAATTGATGATGCTTCTTTTATTATTCGCTCAATAAAACATATACAAGCCTGAACGCTGATATAGTCATAGTGCAGCGTGACACGGACTTTCCCCTTGGGCGTCGCCGCTAAAGTTGGTACTTTAATTGAAATTCAGAGCACGTGCAACTCGCTTGAACACGTATGCCTTTTGCCACGAAGAAAAGAGATACGTATGATGTAGAATCTGAACCGAAATTATTTAATGAATGGGTTTTACCATATGACAGATTAAGGGGGTCCACCACCTTTAAATTATCAAAAAATCAATTTTTTTTTTATTTTAATTTTTGATTGTACATGTCAT